>PVKP010035066.1:0-23655 GCA_004027715.1 Plecturocebus donacophilus | reverse complement strand
GTCTTATGGGTGTGACCTCACCTATGTTGCACATACAAACGTTTCCCACAGCTCCCCAAATCTGGTGCTTTTGCCATTCCGGTGGCTAGGTAGGGACGCTATGCCTTGAGCCCCTGAGCTCTTTCTGTGCCCAGTCAGGACCTTCCCGCCCCTGTCTATTGTAACCCCATCCCTGCTTACCCCGTGGCATCCAAAATCAGATCCGAAGAGGAGTGGGGAGATCCCGTCGGGGAACCTGAAGCTTCATTTCCACGAGGAGCCCAAGCAGAAGAGTAAGTGAAGGAGGTCCTGAGGACAGGAGTCTTATGGGTTTGACCGCGGCTATGTTGCACATTCAACCGTTTCTCATGGCTCCCGAAATCTGGTGCGTTTGTCACCCGAGTGGCGGGGTGGGGACAACATGCCTTGAGGCCCCGGAGTTCTTTCTGTTCACAGTGAGGACTTTCCCGCCCCTGTCTATTGTCACACCATCCCTTCTTAAACGGTGGGATCCAAAATTGGACCCGAATATGAGTGGGGAGAGCCCATCACGCACCCTGGAGCTTCTCCTCCGCCAGGAGCTGATGAAGAAGAGTGTTGGAAGCGATCCTGAGGAAAAGGGTCTCACGGAGTTGACCTCAACATTGACGCACATATGTCCGTTTCTCACGGCTCTCCAAACCTGCTACTTTTGTCACCTGGGTGCTCGAGTGGGTACTCCATGCCTTGAGGTCCCTGCGATCTTTCTGTGACCCAGTGAGGCCCTTCCGACCGTCTGCATTGTAACCCCAACCCTGCTAACCCGGTGGGATCGAAAATCAGAAACGAAGAGGAGTGAGGAGAGTCCGTCGGACACCCTGAAGCTTCTACTCCTCCAGGAGCTGAAGCGCAAGAGCACTGGAGGCAGTCCTGAGGACAGAAGTCTCATGGATTTGACCCCAGTTTTGTCGAATGTATGACCGTTTCCCACGGCTCCCGAAACTTGCTACTTTTGTCACCTGGGTGGCAGGGTGGGGACACCAGTCCTTGTGATCCCTGAGTTCTTTCTGTGCCCAACAAGGCCTTTTGGACCCTCTCCATTGTAACCCCATCCCTGCTTACCCGGTGGGATCCTAAATCGAATAAGAAGAGGAGTGAGGAGAGCCCATCGGGCACCCTGAAGCCACAGCCGAAGCAGAAGAGCCAGTGGACGAGGTCCTGAGGACGGGAGTCTTATGGGTGTGAACACGCCTATGTTGTACATACAATCGTTTCCCACAGTTCCCCCAACCTGGTGCCTTTGCCATCTGGGTGGCTGGGTGGGGACACCATGCCTTGAGCCCCTGAGATCTCTCTGTGCCCAATCAGGACCTTCCCGCCCCTGTCTATTGTAACCCCATCCCTGCTTATCCCGTGACATCCAAAATCGGATTCGAAGAGGAGTGGGGACAGTCCATCGGGCACCCTGAAGCCTCTCTTCCGCCGGGAGCTAAAGCAGAAGAGCGCTTGAAGCATTCCTGAGGACAAGAATCTCATGGATTTGACCTCACCTTTGTCGCACGTAGGCCCGATTCCCAAAGCTCCGCAAACATGCTGCTTTGGCCACCCGGGTGGCAGGGTGGGAATACCATTCCTAGGGGTCCTGGAGATCTTTCTGTGCCCCAGTGGGGCCCTTCCCGAACCTCTGCGTTGTAACCCCATCCCTGCTTACCCGGTGGGATCCAAAATCGGATACGAAGAGGAGTGGGGAGAGCCGGTCGGGGACCCTGAAGCTTCTTGTCAGCCAGGAGCCGAAGCAGAAGAGCAAGAGAAGGAGGTCCTGAGGACGGGAGTCTTATGAGTTTGACCGCGGCTATGTTGCACATCCAACCGTTTCCCATAGCTCCCGAAATCTGGTGCTTTTGCCATCCGAGTGGCGGGATGGGGACCTCATGCTTTGAGGCCCCGGAGTTCTTTCTGTTCCCAGTGAGGACTTTCCCGCCCCTGTCTATTGTCACCCCATCCCTTCTTACATGGTGGGGTCCAAAATTGGACCCGAATATGAGTGGGGAGAGCCCATCAGGCACCCTGAAGCTTCTCCTCTGCCAGGAGCTGATGAAGAAGAGTGTTGGAAGCAATCCTGAGGAAAAGGGTCTCTCGGAGTTGACCCCAACATTGTCGCATATATGCCCGTTTCTCACGGCTCTCCAAACCTGCTGCTTTTGTCACCTGGTGCTCAGGTGGGTACACCATGCCTTGATGTCCCTGCGATCTTTCTCTGCCCCAGTGAGGGCCTTCCGACCCTCTCCATTGTAACCCCAACCCTGCTAACCCGGTGGGATCGAAAATCAGATACGAAGAGGAGTGAGGAGAGTCCATCGGACACCCTGAAGCTTCTACTCCTCCAGGAGCTGAAGCACAAGAGCGCTGGAGGCAGTCCTGAGGACAGAAGTCTCATGGATTTGACCCCAATTTTGTGGAATGTATGCCCGTTTCCCACAGCTCTCCAAACTTGCTACTTTTGTCACCTGGGTGGCAGGGTGGGGACACCATTCCTTGTGATCCCTGAGTTCTTTCTGTGCCCAACAAGGCCTTTTGGACCCTCTCCATTGTAACCCCATCCCTCCTTACCTGGTGGGATTCTAAATCGGATATGAAGAGTAGTTAGGAGAGCCCATCGGGCACCCTGAAGCCACAGCCGAAGCAGAAGAGCCAGTGGACGAGGTCCTGAGGACGGGAGTCTTATGGGTGTGACCGCAGCTATGTTGCACATACAATCGTTTCCCACAGCTCCCCAAACCTGTTTCTTTTGTTTTCAAAAGCCCAGTGTGGTGGATCATACTTATAATTCCTAAATTTTGGGAGGCTGAGGCAGGCGATAGCTTGAGCCCAGGAGTTTGACAGCCTGGGCGACATAGAGAAATCCCATCTCTATAAATATTAGTTGGGTGTGGTGGCACACACCTGTAGTCCCAGCTACTTGGGAGGCTGAGGTAAGAGGATTGCTTTAGCCCAGGAGGTCAAGGCCACAGTGGGCCAAGATCGTGCCATTGCACTCCAGCCTGGGTGACAGAATGAGACCCTGTCTCAAAAAAAAAAAAAAAAAAATCACGAGAAACAGAAGCTTAAAGAGAGAGAGAAGCTGGGCAGGGTGGCTCACCCCAGTAATCCTGGAACTTTGGGAGGCCAAGGTGGGCAGATCACCTGAGGTCAGGAGTTCAACACCAGCCTGATTAACATGGAGAAATCCTGTCTCTACTAAAAATACAGTAATTACTCAGGTATGATGGCAGGAGCCTGTAACCCCAGCTACTCAGGAAGGCTGAGATACAAGAATTGCTTGAACCTGGGAGGAGAGGTTGCAGTGAGTCAAGATCGTGCCACTGTACTCCAGCCTGGGCGATAGAATGAGATCCGTCTCAAAAAAAAAAAAAAGAGAGAGTGAGCAAGAACAAACAACTGCGCATGTGTATTTCCAGAATATTTTCAACTGGAATTAAGAATCTGACCTTTTCTGAATCTAAAGCCCTTCTTGATAATGAATATTTACTGTCGCCCTCCATATGCAAATAGCAAAGTTATATAATCATATGTATACTATAAAACGCAATGACTCTTCAAACTTTTTTATTATTTTATCTTGTTGTTTTTGTTTGTTTGTTTGTTTTTATAGAGACAGGGTCTCACTATGTTGCCCAGGTTGGTCTCAAACTTCTAGGCTTAAGCAATCCTCCCACTGCAGTCTCCCAAAATGCTGGAATTACAGGTGTGAGCCACCACACCTGGCCTGGATGTTTTGATATATGTATCAAAACATATTGATACATATGTCAATATGTGATTGTAAAATGATCACCACAACAAAGTTAATTGACATATCCATCACCTTACATAGTTACCATTTTCATGACTCACTGCAACCTCAAGTTCCTGCGCTCAGGTGATCTTCCTACTCCAGTCTCCCAAGTAGCTGGGACCATAGGTGTATGCCATCACACTCAGCTAATTTTGTAATTTTTGTAGAGATGGGATTTTTCCATGGTTGCCCAGCCTAGTCTCCAACTCCTAGGCTTGAGATCTGCTCTGCTTGGCCCCCCAAAGTGCTGGGATTACAGGTGTGATCCACTGTGCCAGCCCCTTTTTTATTCTTGTTTTTACTTTTGATCCTTTTTCCTTTTGGGTATTTCTTCCTTCTTTTCTAACTTCTTAAATTGTATATTGAATGCTTAATTGATTTCTCTTTAATATTTCTTTTTTATGTAAACACATTTTAGAGTTCTATCACTCAAGATGTAACTTTAGTTACATAAAAGTAGATTTCCTGGGTCTGGATCCCAGCTCTTCACTTACTAGCTACACGACCTTGGGCAAGTTATTTCATTGCTCTATGCCCTCTTGTTCAAATCACTTATTCTTCATCCTTATTATGTTTTAAATGCTTGATCCATCATTATCTCATAGACATGTGCATGTGTTAATTCTCCCAGTTTGAGAATTAACATAGTCTAGGACTTTTTTTTTTTTTTAGTGCATACAAGTACATGATGGTTCTATCCTTTGATAGACTATTCCTTATCATAGTGTTGTATTCCTTTTTATTTTTACTTATTTATTTTTTTTGAGATGGAGTCTCGTTCTGTTGCCAGGCTGAAGTGCAATGGTGCGATCTCGACTCACTGCAACCTCTGCCTCCCGAGTTCAAGCAATTTTCTTGCCTCAGCCTCCTGAGTAGCTGGGACTACAGGAGTGTACCACCACACCCAGCTACTTTTTGTATTTTACATAGAGACAGGGTTTTACCATGTTGGCTAGGATGGTCACGATCTCTTGACCTTGTGATCTGCCTGCCTCAACCTCCCAAAGTGCTGGGATTACAGGCATAAGCCACCATGCCTGGCCTCCCTCTTTCTTCTTAATAATGTTTTTTTTTTTGTCTTAAATTGTATTTTTGCAGATATTAGCATTTTTATACCAGGCTTCTTTAGTTTGAAATAGATGTTGACAGGTGTATATTTTTTCATTTCTTCATTTTCAAAGACACCCAGCTAGTGTGTGACTAAAAAGCCACTTTTATTCCTGCATCCCCTGACCCCCAGTCCATTATTCTTTTTTTCCTATCTCAATATGTCTCAGGTCCACCTCCTTTCATGATTCAACATAAGTCATTCTTCACTTTGAGGTCCCCCCAGCAACTCAGTCTATGGTGATTGCTTCCTCTTCTAAGTGCTCAATGTCCACAGTACTCATTTGGTCCTTAAAATCTTAGTGTATGCTATCTTGATTTTGTGTTGATATCTATTCTGGAAGTTCCTTGAAAACTATAATATGAATTATATCTCTTCTGCAGACTACTCCAGAATTACTTTACTAAGGGGGGCTACTGATACAATCTGGTTGGGAAGGGAGTGTCTAGGGGACTTGTCTTTAAGCTGCATTTGCATAGCAGACACTTCATTTTATTTGCAGTGATTGAGGGTGAGTGTTACAGCATTTGCTAAGAGGTAAACTAATGCCCCTGTATGCCACTCTTTCAGCTGTCACTGACCTCTACTGGTTTGCCTATGATGGTGGTTTCCAACAAATTTAGCTGCTCTTTAAAATCACTGTGGGAGTAAGATTTTTTTTAAGTACCCATTTTCAGATCTCCCTTCAGAGCCCCTGAGTCAGAATCTCTTGGGTAGAGCTTGGGAACCTACTGTTTAAGGAGTTCTGTTGAAATTCGAGGCATCTAAGCACCTAGTCCTCAGGCAATAACTGCTTGTAAATACAGCATGGGTACCAAGTGAGGAAACAGAGAAAAGCTTTAATTGACATTATATTACAATGTATAAGAAAGTTGTATCTGTTTTCCTACTCCCATTGCTACAAATGGTTTAGTGTAAAACAGGCTCTATTCAAACCAATTTAATAAGCATTTCTATATGAAAGAGGCATATAATAATAACAAAAGTAATAATATCTGACATCCACTGAACACCTAGTATGTGCCAGCACTTCATCAAAGGTTATATGCACCTTGTCTCATTTATTATTAACCAAGCTTCTCTGTGTGCCCTATAATCAGGGTCGACTTATCCATTTAGCCCAGTAGGCACTATACCTAGGGTCCATGATACTACTAGGGACTCGTGAAAATGTTTTTGTTCATTTTAGCATCAGAAGGGAAAAAAAAAAAAGAATAGAATCCCCAGTGAATTACATTATGTTTATACCAACACGGTCACAGCATATAATTGGTCATCATCTTCATGGAGACAGGGCCCTATGAAGGCAAAAGTGCCTTAGGCCTCTGAAAGTCATAATGCAGCCTTTGCCAAAATTATTCCCACTTAACAGCTGAAGAAACTGAAGATCAGTGAAGTTGAAAATTTAAACTTGCCCAGTGGCCACATAGGAAATGGCAGAGGTGATCTTTGGACACAGGTCTGTGGGACTCTACTAATGACCCTTTCAACCACCACACAATACACTGCACAACGTTATTTAGCAAAGAAGCTCATACTAAGTTGAGAAAACCAGTTTGTTGTACATTAACCAGTTAGAAAATCCTCAAGAAAAGAATATAAATTAATGTCTAAATTCAGGGACAGATCCAGATTGTGTGGGGTCTGAGGCTTTTACAATTTAAATGATCTTCTTAAGAGAAAAAACAAAATTATAAATACAAATTAGGTACACATTCTTGGAGGGGACTGTCCAAGTAAGGGGCCCTCAAGTGTAAGCCTCCTTAGCTCCATGGCCCATCTACCCTTGCCTAAATGTCTTGGCCTAAAGAAAGTGAGGGAAGGAATCAACGTAAACCAGGGCATATCAGCAAAGGACTCAAAGAGGAAATGGGACTTTCCAGTATGGCTGTGAGTTGGCCACCCTGAGGGCAAACCCTGAGGGCTGAGTGTGAGCCTAACATGTTCAGGGGAAAGCAGAGAACTCACCCAACTGAACCCACAGTGTCTGGGGTAGGGAGAGGATCCAGGGTTCCCTAAGGAAAGTGAGGTCTGTTTTGTTTAATTAATTAATTAATTAATTTTTAAGACAAAGTCTGCTCTTTCACCTGGGTTGGAGTGCAGTGGTGCAATCACGGCTCACTGTAGCCTTGACCTCCCAGGCTCAAACGATCCTCCCACCTCAGCCTCCTAAGTAGTTGAAACTACAAGTGACTAGTTGGTTTTTATTATTATTATTATTATTATTTGTAGACACAAGGGTCTCCCTACATTGCCCAGGCTGGTCATGAACTCCTGGACTCGAGCAGCCCTCCAGCCTTGGCCTCCCAAAGTGTTGAGATTATAGATGTGAGCCACCATGCCTGTTGGTTCCTGTTTTAAATACCAGGACTGGGAATTCTTATACTTGCTCTTGGGTCTTATATCAGTACTTAATAGTAAGGCAGGACTCTTGGGAGGGTCAGGAAGAGGCAAAAAGGTCTAACTGGAGGATTAATCTGGGTGTTTTTTTTTTTTTTTTTGAAGATGCGGTTTCACCATGTTGGCCAGTCTGGTCTTGAATTCCTGACCTCAGGTGATCCGCCTGCCTCAGCCTCTCAAAGTGCTGAGATTACAGGTGTGAGCCACCACTCCTGGCCCTGGGTGTGTTTTAATAAGCACCTGAAATTGTGGTTGGCTGGAAGCAGGGAAGAGTAAAAAAGAGAAAAAAAAATGAGTTAAGTATCAAAAAGGCTCAATCAAATAGATAATGAGGACTACAGGGAAAAAGAATCAGTGATCATTTACACATTTTGAGCTTGGATCACTGAAGGAACGATGTGGGATTGCCAGAAATGTAGACTGGTTACATCTGGTTCTAGAGAAGTTAAATCCAACAAAATAATCACAACAGAGAGGCATTCTGAACTAACTTGACCAGACCCACTGAACTTAGCATTTGCTGATGTTTTCCAATTGCCAATGCCCCATCTGATCAATATATTTTTTTCTCAGTTGTGTTAAGAGAAGTAAGACATTACAGTCAGGTCGACCTCCTCTTCTTGCTGGCTAGGAAGCTGTGGTGTTATTTTAAATATATGTACATATAATACACATTTTTGTTCACAGTTCCTGGACCGTATCTCCCAGAGTCCTCGTTACAATCTTTTGTTATAATGTTGGGTGTGTTAGGCCTCAGGAGCCGACTTCAGAAAACAGAATCTTTTTGACCTTTTCCTGACCTTCTCTCACCTTCCCCAAAGCAGGACTCTAATCTTACCCTACCTTTCTGATTATGGGTCTTAAGATCCTCTCCAGAGATGGTCCTGCCCTATAAGCTGGGGGAAGGAATGCTGACAGCATGAAGCTTCCATAAAAAGCCAGGAGGACTGGATTCAGGGAGCTTCCAGATGGCTGAACACATAGATGTTCCTGGAGGGTGCCACGCCCAGGGAGCACATAGTAGCTCTGCGCCTCTTCCCTCATCCTCACCCTCTGCATCTCTCCATCTGTATCCTTTGTAATCTCCTTTATAACAAACCAGTAAACGTAAGTGTTTTCCTGAGTCCTGTGAGCTGCTCTAGCAAATTAACTGAACAGAGAAGGAATAGGAAACCAGCTTGAAGCTAGTTGGTCAGAAGTTCCAGAGGCCCAGATTTGCAATGGGTATCTGTGGAATGGGCAGTTTTGGGGACTGAACCCCAAGCCAATACAATCTGATTCTATCGCTAGGTGGATGGTGTCGAAATAGAATTGGAGGACACTCAGCTGGTGTCTGCTGCTAGGTGAGTGGAGAAACTCCCCACACATTTGGTCACAGAAACCTTCTTCTGTGTTACTGATTGTTGCTGTGGTGGTGTGAGAGCCGAGAGAAAACTGGGTTTGAGAGTATTTAACAGAAGCACTTTGCCTTTAACACAGCTTTTGTTAAACACTATCATTAGATTAGTTATAATTTAACTCTCAAAGTTACAACCCTCTCCACTGCCTTTCCAGGTGAGCGGCCAAGATAACTAGTCACAACAAAAATAGAGAAGGGATTTGAGAGGGCATTACGGAGGTATAAAAATTAGAAAGGGACAGGAAATGAGGAAGGGAGGAGTCTAACAGTCATTCAAAAAATCTTTACTGCATACCTGTCAAGCTCTAGGGCTTGGAACAGAGATAAAGTCAGTACCCAAAGGGTATCTGAGATTTCCAGGATGGGTGTTTGTGGGAAAGTGATGGGCTCACGTGCAGCATTAGGAACAACATGTTCTAGAGACTGGGGAGGCAGATGGTAAATTTAGTTTCATCCATGTAAAATTTGGCATTCTGAAAATGTAAAGTGGAGATGTCCTGTACATAGTCATAAATATGGGAAAGAAGATCAAGAAAAAGTCAAGGTAAGAGACGGATGTTTTAGAGTCTATCTGCCTGCATCAAGTTTATGAGGCAGACATGAGGGAGGAAAGCATTGTTTTCAGGGCTGATGGTAGGACAAGGGGAGGCTCCCAACAGAGCTACAGATGCTCCAAACACCCAGGAATTATACAGAATTGGTGAAAGAAAGGAAAAAAGTTAAATTGGTGAACGAAGTGTAAAGAAGTCAGCAAAACGAGGAAGAAGCTCAAAACCAGAACTTGCTTTTTGGGGATATATATTTCTCTGTGAGGGCCGGCCACAGAGGCTCATTCCTGTAATCCCAGCACTTTGGGAGGCCAAGGTGGGCGGATCACAAGGTCAGGAGATGGAGACTATCCTGGGCAACAAGGTGAAACCCTATCTCTAGTAAAATACAAAAAAATTAGCCGGACATGGTGGCGTGCACCTGTAATCCCAGCTACTCAGGAGGCTGAAGCAAGGGAATCGCTTGAACCCGGGCAGTGGAGGATGCCGTGAGCCAAGATCGTGCCACGCACTGTAGCCTGGGGGACAGAGCACGACACCGTCTCAAATAAATAAATTAATTAATTTCCCTGTGCCCCCATAACAATTCACAGGAAGTGGGAAACATCTTGCCTCCTCCTCCCCCGCACCCCCCGCCTCCCCAGGTTGCAGTCAGTGCTGTCAGTGCTTCCTGTTGCAGAGCCTACCAGGTTGTCAGAGACCAAGGGAGCTGGAAAGTGCTAGTTCCTTTTTACAGAGGGAAAGGAAGAGTAAAGAAGAGTTAACGCACAGAGGGGTTAACTATCCTTTTGTTCCTGATTCGTAACTTTATTATATTGTGATCACTGAATGTGGTCTATATAATAATGACTGTGGTGTTTGTTGAGACTCACTTTGGGACATAAGACATAGTCAATTTTTGTAATTTTTTTTTTTCGAGACGGAGTCTTGCTCAAGCTGGAGTTCAGTGGTGTAATCTTGGTTCACTGCAACCTCCGCCTCCTGGGTTCAAGTACTTCTCCTGCCTCAGCCTCCTGAGTAGCTGGGACTACAGGCATGTGCCACTATGCCTGGATAATTTTTGTATTATTAGTAGAGATAGGGTTTCACCAGGTTGGCCAGCCTGGTCCCAAATTCCTGGCCTCAAGCGACCTGCCACTGGCCGCCTCAGCTTCCCAAAGTGCTGGGATTATAGGCGTGAGCCACCATACTCAATCAATTTTTTTCAGTGTTCTAAGTGTTGTTGTGTATTCTTTCTTTGTGTGTGTGTGTGTGTGTGTGTGTGTGTGTGTAGTGTTCCACATACTTCCATAAGATTTGGATCACTAATTGTGTTCTTTGCACAATAAAAATAAATCTCTTTTAGTCGTGTGACTGTTTTGTTTGCACAAAGTCAGTTTTTGAAAGACATTTTCAAAAATCTCTCATTATGATTATGGATTTATCAAATTCATATATCATTTATATGGAGAAGTCTATAAAGGAACATTAATGGAAATAGTTGAAAGGCTGGTGCAGTGGTCTGGGTGAGACATGGTGGTGGCTTGGCCTAAGATGGTACGAATGTGGAGAGAAAGGGAAAGAAAGCAATTAATCCCGACTCTTAGGTTTCTGGTGTGGACAACTGACTGCATGGATGGTGGTATCATTTACCTACATGGTGTGCCACTGACCAGTGTTTTTCCTTTAGCAAATACATAAACTCTTGCAATTCTATTTTCTTATTTATAAAAATGGGTATAACAATAGATCGTATTTCACAGTGTTATTGTGCTGGTGAGAACAGTTAATATATGTAAAGTGCTTACCACAATATTTAAGTAATTGTTCAATATATGCTTTTATTATTACAAATTAGGATACGGTTAAAGGAGGGAAGCCTTGGGTTTCAGGTGGGAAATGAAGCTTTTCTATGGAGGCTCATGATGGGTGAGTTGTTTTATAAGTTATCTTTCAGTAAAGAGGGTCTGAGTCATCTTCGAAAATGCTGCCAAGGGATGAAAGAGGGCGGAAGTGAGAGAAGACCACTGGAAGGTCAAAGACAGCTTTCAAGAAGCTGCAGAATGCAGGAAAGATTTTTCTTAAGGATGGGAAGGTAAATCACGGCTTCAGGCAGAGAATAAGGCATTTCAGAAAGAGATGGAATAGCTGACTCCAAGTACTTTCCTGTTTATTTTTGTGTTTTCATTGTCTCAGCGTGATTGATTCTGGGTATGGAAGCCAGCCATCCCCAAAAGGCTGCAGGAGAGCACAACTCTGGAAATAATGACAGCAATTAACAGAGTGGCAGGAACTTATGGAACAAGAGTAACTTTCCTAGAGTGTGATTTATCATATGATTAGTAAACAGATTACATTAGCGACACTTGTTAAGAAGGCTGTTTTAAATTTTTGGTGCAAAAGTGAAAAGTGATTAACTTGACAAAGATTCATAAGCACATATGTTTCCAGCTCTGAGCTGTGGGGTAGAATGAAAACTGAAGTTGTGAATTCTATAGTATTCACTCCCTTGGCAGATTTCAATGTGAGATTATGCATGACTACACCCCTCCTGCAAGTTTACACAGGCTTAGGAATTTTCTTATTAAGGATGTTATGCAACCTGCATTTTAGCAAGGGCATAAAAATGCATGGAAAGAATATAACCATACACAAATCTTTTTCATATTTTGCTTTTGTTTTTGAGATAAGAATCTCTCTCTGTCGCCCAGGCTGGAGTACAACGGTGTCATCTTGGCTCACTGTAACCTCTTCCCCCAGGTTCAAGTGAGTCTCATGCCTCAGCTTCCCAAGTAGCTGGGATTACAGGCATGTGCCATCACACCAGGCTAATTTTTGTATTTTTAGTAGAGAAGGGGTTTCACCATGTTGGTCAGGCTGGTCTTGAACTCCTGACCTCAGGTGATCCACCCACCTCCCAAAGTGCTAGGATTACAGGCTTGATCCACCGTGCCCAGTTTCTATACACAAATCTTGCCTTATAATTTGTATCCCTCGTCACTGGGTTAGTGCTGAGTTGCTTTTTCTTTCCTGTATTTTTTTATTTTTTATTTTTTTTAAGACGGGGTTTCACCATGATGGCCAGGCTGGTCTTGAACTCCTGACCTCAGGTGATCCACCCACCTCGGCCTCCCAAAGTGCTAAGATTACAGGCGTGAGCCGCCGTGCCTGGCCTCTTTTCTGTATTTTTAAGGAGAAAGGCATTGCTTTAAGCCTATTGTAATTGAAGCCATCTTTCATTAACCAGTTTTAGATCTATCACAAATAAATTATAAGCTGGATTCAATTATGGAGCCATTAACACACTTCCCATAAATAGAAAATGAAAAGCAAGCTTTGTGTAAAGGTAGAAGTTTAACATGCACTTCTATTTTCTTGACTTCCGGAAATCCCAGTAAAACTACCAATAAGTAGATATTTTAAGGCTTAAACCCAATAGATGGAGAGAGCCGAAGAGGCAATTTTGGAAGCTGGTAAACAAATGAATACATAGTGATAGAATGAACAGATTTGAGAAATTTAAATCCCATCAGGCAGTAGAGAAAACTAAAAACTAATCTAATTTACAGCAGATTTGAAGACTTGGAAATTAATGGCAGCAGGTTCCTGTAAGGGAGGAGACCCTTAATCACCCTTAAGCATCTAAGACCACCTCCCCCTTGACTTCCACATTGCATTTCAATAGGAGAAGTAAAGGCTTGCAGACCAGGCACCACCTTTAATTGCCCTCCTGTATATCTCAGGCATGGTATGGAGGAATCTTTCTGGAAGGCATTGTTTTCACTTAAACACGATCAAACCCCCACTTAAGTCACTGTACCCTACCCTACTCCATGACCCAAGACCCTTTCACATGTAAATTCTAGAGTTGTGAGACCAAGACCCTTTCACATTTAATTTCTTAAACTGTAAACCAAGACCCTTTCACATAAAATATTTAGAGTTGTAAGCCTATATAAAGGCAGAGGTTTCCTTTGTCAGAGAAGCTTGGCTGTTAGGTTTATGCCACCTTGCTCTCACCCAAATAAATCACCCCTTCCTTCCCAAGTCCATGTTCCGAGAGGTCTGTTTCTCGCACAGCTCCTGCTACACCTGAAGAAGTAAGGGTAAAAGGGATATGGACTAAATAAGGAGGATTGTTAGGAATTCCTTTAGGAGGAATTGGACTGGATCCATTGACTTCTTCCCAGATCTGTGCAGCATCCCAGAGGCTGCACCTTCCTTAACTGGCAAAAGAGTGATAGTTTATTTTCAGAATGGGGTAAAATAGATGGTTCTACACTGGAAGAACATCAGTGCAGTTGAGTGTGAGAGAACTGTACTAAAAATAGAGGATTAAGTAAATTTATACATATTAGCTTCTGGGATACCCCATACCATATCTGTCTTTTCCTTCTCTGGGGCAAGAACACTGAAAGTTAGACCTTCACCCTCCAGGCAGGACATGGAGTCTTCTCTGAGAAATATGCTTGGTCCATGATGAAAGACCTGACTTTGTAAAGATACTGACATAGGACATTTCCTCAGTAGACTTACCTCATCCTAATGCTCCTACAGTGAAACCCACATCAGACCAGCCCAGCTTGCATTTTCTCAGGGCTTCTAGCCAGTATTTCAGTATCTCATTCTTAAGTATTATCAGATTATAAGATATGTGAGGAAAGCCTTTAACTTGGAAGATAGTCAAACATCTCACAAAGAGAAGCTACTATAACCACAAAACAAGAAAAGAATTCTATGCAAAAATAAACAAGCAAATAAATAAATGGAACAAAACACATACAGAAGGTCTTGAAAATTAAAAACATAGAAGATATATTTTCTTTTTTTCTTTTTTGAGACAGGATCTTTCTCAATTGCCCAGGCTGGAGTGCAATGGCATGATCATAGCTCACTGCAGCCTGGAACTCCTGGGTTTAAGCAATCCTCCCACCTCAGCTCCCTGAATAGCTGAGACTACAAGGGCATGCCACTATGCCTGCCTAAATTTTTTTTATGTTTTGTAGAAATGAGTCTCACTATGTTGCCTTAGCTGGTGTCAAACTCCTGGGTTCAAGTAATCTTATAGCCACAGCCTCCCAAAGTGCTGGGATTATAGATGTGAACCAATGCACCCAACTAGAAATGAATATTTTCAATAGAAAGGTCAGAATATAAAGTCAAGAACTTTTCCAGCAAAAAGAAAAGGGAATAGAAAACAAGAGATAAAAGTGTAAGACAATTAGGCAATTAGTCAATGGTGTTAGCATCTGATATGGTTTGGTTCTGTGTCCCCACCCAAATCTCATTTTGTAGCTCCCATAATTCCCACATGTTGTGAGAGCGACCCAGTAGAAGATTATTGCATGGGGATGGGTCTTTCCTGTGCTGTTCTGGTGATAGTCAATGGGTCTCACGAGATCTGATGGTTTTAAAAAAAACAAGAGTTTCTTTGCACAGGCTCTTTTTTTTGCCTGCTGCCATCCATGTAAGATGTGACTTGCTCCTTACCTTCCGCCATGATCATGATGCCTCCCCAGTCATGTGGAACTGTAAGTCCAATTAAACCTCTTTCTTTTTAAGTTGCCCAGTCTCGAGTATGTCTTTATCACATAAATTATAATTAATAATAACACATAATAATAATTTATGTATTAAATAACTAATGCAGCATCCAAAATAAAAAATGGAGAGAAGTTAATAATCTGAATTTCCAGACAGAAAAATGTATTAAGTGAATACAGTCTTAGGCTAATGCACACATTGTGAAATTTCAAGCATTGAAGGCAAAGAGAAGATCCTGCAAGACTGTAGAAAGGGGAAAATATACAGGTCATATACACACGATCAGCAATTTATGAGAATAAAAATGTTCCCCCAAACTTAGGGAAAGGCATTCATTCTGTAGTCATAATAATAAGTGGCTATCAAAACTGGTTTTAAATCCATGTAATCAATCAGCACAATTCCCCTCAATGAACACAGTTTTACAAGCCAAGTCATCAGAATCAGGTCTTTGTTTCTGAAAAACATCCAGTCCTAGATGGACTCACTCCTGCAAAAACACATCTGAGTGGTGAACAATCAACAAAGTTTTCCCCAAGGAACTGCGATTCTGCAAGTGATGGCACCCTACTGAATTCTCCAAAAATCCACCAGTCCCTGAATTCATGCTTCCTAAGAATTCTAGACACAGTCAGCAGCCCGCTTTGTTCAGAGAGACTGTTTCTGACCATTATAGCTCTCACTATAGCAAGGAGTAAATTCAGCTTTGTCCTTTTATTTCAGATATTAAGTGGCAGTCTCATCATCTTTTGGCATAGACTTTTAACTTGTGAACAGACTGGAAGCTACAGAGCAGTGAAGAAAGGCTTTCAAAATGTTAAGAGAAAATAACAACCTAGAATTCTAGTCCCAACCAAACTAGCACTTAAACACAAGAACCAAAAAAAAAAAAAAAAAAAATAGAAAAAGAAGATGTTTTCAGACATGCAAGGTTTCATACAATTAATTTACTGTACTCTTCCTTAGAAAGTCACTGGAGGAAACCAAACAAAAAAGAAGATATGGATTAGTAGAAACATGAGATCAAATATAGAAAAAAAGCAGAGGAGAGCCCCAGGATGATGGTAAAGAGAGATGCCAGCATGGTAGTTGTACCCCAGAACAAACCAGTTCATGCTGCAGCTTGTATTAATTATCTTGTGCTGCATAACAAACCACCCCAAACACAGTGGTTTAAACAGCCATCTATTTAGTTCACAATTTTGCTAGGCAGTTCTTCTGGCTGATGTTAGCTAGGCTCACTCATGCATCTGTGGTCAGTTGGCAGTTTAACTGAGCTGACTGGTTCCAGATGGCCTCACTCACATGCCTGACACATGTCTTGGTGTTGGCTGTGGTGATGCGATGACTGGACTATGTTTCTCTCCTCATCAAGAAGGTAAACCTGGTTCATCACGTGACAGCAGGAGTCCAAGAGTCCAAACTACAAGGACTCTTCAAGCCTCTAATGTGTCATATTTCGTTGGCCAAAGCAAGTCACATGGTCAAGGTCAGAGCCAAAGTGGAAGATATACTCAGAGTTACTGAGTAAGGGAACACAGACACAAGAAAGAGAATCACTGCTGCTGTTGGGTTTCTGTTTTTTTTTTTTTTTTTTTAAGTAGGGATGGTGTCTTGTTTTGTTGCCCAGGCTGGTCTTAAACTCCTGGACTCAAGTGATTCACCCACCATGGCCTCCCAAAATGTCGATATTACACACATGCACCACCGTGCCTGGCCTTATTTAATATTTAGTTTTTTATTAGCTGTCTCCCCTAACATAATGTAAAGTCCCATGTGGGCAGCCATATCTGTCCCCAAGTGCTGAAAACAGGATCTGGTGCGTAGTAGCGACTAACACATTTCTTTTGAATAAATTAATAAAGCTGGGTGCGGTGGCTCATGCCTGTAATCCTAGCACTTTGGGAGGCTGAGGTGGGTGGATCACCTGAGGTCAGGAGTTCAAGACCAGCCTAGCCAACATGGTGAAACCCCATCTTTAAAAAAAAAAAAAAGAATAAATTAATAAAAACAAAACATACATACAGAAAGGGACAAAAACCACAACTCCTTATAATGGCTATTTTGGGAGAGGAATTGGGAACTTGAGAGTCAGGAGTGGAAGAGCAGGAGAAAGGAACTGACTTTTAGTTCTTTAGGTCCCCCTGGCCATACAATCCCTACAGCTTTCAGGATCCAAGTGGTGGTCTCCACAGTGCTGCACCCTCACAGGGATCCATGAGAATGTCGAAGAGAAATGTGAGAACATCTGTTTATCTATTTATTTTCATGTCAGACGGGCAAAGTGCTGACATCATGACAAGGTTTGAGGATAGCATATCCCATACTTGAATGTGAACACCTAATCATCATGCTTATGAACTACAAAGGCATCAACATATTTATGTTTGCTTTCTTCCTAAGAGAAAAAAATGCATTATTAATATTTAATTTTATAGATTTTGAGTACATGCTCATAATTTATAAATTATATTCTACATTGCATGCTCAGTGATTTCACTGACAAAAGTATAGAATCAGACATTTGGTCTGAAAAAGTTTAGTTACAGACTAATGGCCCATATGTCTTGTAAATGGTGAATGTGTTTGACTTGTCTTGTACTGTTTTAAAATGGTTTGAATAAAATTCGGAGATTTCACATAAAATTCCACATTTCTGGCTATTTTTGAAATGCTAGAGGAGCTGGCATTACTGGTCCTGTGATTTACTGGAGCTGGTGAGCATGTACATGTTTAGAGGGGTGTGTGTGTTTGTGTGTGTATACGTGTACTTATGTGCACCAAGGTCTTTCTAATGGCTTCCTGTGGATTCTCACATTCAGTTCACTTCACTAATTTATCAGCCTAGCCTTGCAGACATTTTAGTTTATGGCCTTTTTCTGACCGTTTTTAACATCAGCCAAATCATTTGTGCCTGATAGCAGTGAAGGTGATGAGATTTGCTAATAATGTAATTTTTTTTTTTTAAAGATTGATTTCAGAGCTATTGCTACCCTAACACTACACTTACTCACTTTCAAACCTGGTGAGTGAGAATAATAGGGCATGTGTTGACACACCAGAAACCAGGCTTACCAGGGGGATGTGTCCTTGTGAATCACCATTCTTCAGGTGTGTCCTGTCTGAAAGCAGCCTGACAAACACTGATCTGAAGTAAAAAGTTTTGTAACTTGATATTGTAATTATGAATAGTCCTCCTTTGTTAAATATGTTAAAGAAGTCCCTATGTTAAAGTTCATAGGAACTTCTTACAAGTACGGCTTTATCACATATATCACCATGGTTTGCATAGTGAAATATACAGAGATGGTAAAAGAATACACACACACAGAGCTGTATGTACATATAGTAAAAGCAGGAAGAGAATGCTCATTTTTGTTTTGTGGTCCGTCCTCAATATCATTTTCTCATTCAATCCTTATAATAGTCATATAAAGACAGTTTTTTCTTTTTTATCTTAATTTTAAAGATGAGAAAATGAGGCTTAGTAAAGTAAAATAAGTACTCCAAAACCCCAAAACTAGTAAATGGCAAAATCCAAGATTCAAACCCAGGTCTAATTCCAAAGGCAAAGGCCTTTACTAAGTAATACGCCCCACATTCCAAAAAACAAAACGAACAAAATCTCTTGATAAGATACTGAAATTTCTCCAATAATATATTTCCAACAAAGGATCTAGTTGTCATTGAAAATAAACTATAAAATCAATATATTCTGCTACAGCCAGTGGAGAAGTTAAAGATGTCTTCAGCCACATTAATAGAGGGAAAACAGTCCCAGGGCAGAATTCAGTACAGGTTTAAGTACATGGCCAAAAAAGGCTAAAACCTTAACCTTTAAAAAATTGTATCAGAGGTTAGAGATAACCTTGAAAAATAGTAGACCATTTACTTGTTTCAAAAAATTAGATTGCTTCTTGGCCACAACTTCTATTTATCAGAGGCAAAAAGTAGAGACTAAATCAATTTTTTAAAATACAAGATCAAAACTCCAGTTTCATTCATGCAGTAGAAGGCTTTCCAGTATGACCAAGGGGGACTGTTGGGCAAAAGAGACATAAACAGTTTAAAGCCTTAGGCTCCACTCACGAGAAGTTTATCATTCACTAGAGGAGAGGAGGAGTCTCTGGGTGCAAGAAAGTACTAAGTCAAGTGAGGCCCCATTCCAAAGGGTCCTGACAGCCAGACAGAGAATTTTGGATTGACAGCTGTCAAAAAGGGAGTTTGGGGCAGCAAATGGTTAAAAGGCCACTCTGTGCCCAGGCTGCATTCAAAGTCGGCATGTGCATTGCTGAGAAAAAGAGATGTGAGGTAACCAGAGACTTTCACAATCAGATAAGAGGCTTAAATAAATTAATCGAAATGGTTCTGAACATGATAAGATAAAGGGTTTAGACGAGAAAGGGTGAGGCAGCCGTTGAAAAAGAAGAGATGTACCTATTTCTCTAGCAGAAACAGGTTATGTAATCCAGGGCAGCTTGTACAATGGAAGGAAAATATGTTAATTAGATGGAAAGCATACTGTCTATTATGGGTACGTGTATTTGCGTGTATTGGGGGTCAGAATTATAAGTGAAAAATCAAAAATGAACTCCCAAGTAGAGCTTTCATGGGGTGATATAAGGGAGGCTTTTTAGCTTACTTTTACAATTTTTCTATTTTTTTCGAATTGAATAATATACGAATATATTTTCCTTGGAAAAAATTATAAAATTTATAGGTTAAAATGAAGTCCCCTTTGACCAGCTCTCAACTCTACCCTGCTCCTCCCCAGTGCATCTTTTTTGGAAATTTGAAGTACAAGCATATGTAGTATTTAAGCATGATGAACAACAACACAACAACAAAAAAGAACAGGAAAAGGAAAGCTTGCAGTAGTAATAACGCTAACAGCCTTTTCTTAAGCAGGGGCTGTCTTAGACAGTTTACAGATAATCTATTAGCTCATTCAGCAAAAGTGCTGTGGGCAACTACCATGTACCAGGAACTGGGAATACAACAATGACCTCAAGGCTTAGCATAACCACTTCTAAGGTTGGCCTCATTTCCCATAATATACTGATAAGGAAAGTGAGACTCAGAAAAATCGCACAACTCACCTAAGGTTACTGTAAGTTAAGAGGTAGTGCTGGGATTCAAATTCTAGTCCTCCTTCTACAACTGTCTTCAAAGCCTGGCTCTCCTTCTACAACTATCTGATGGTTTTTAAACCATTGGTTATAAAAGCAGAGTCTTTTTAAGTTTTTAAATGAAATATCATAAAGAAAATAAAGAAAAAGAAAAATAATAAAATGAAAATATAATAAAATTATTACATTGTAAATCAATATAGAGAAAACAAACGTAGAAGTGGATGTGCTTTGGTTCATTTGAAGTGGCCTACCCAGAAAGATTATTTTGTTTTTATCAAGAGGACTGGAAGGGATTGCTTATATGAAGTACCCCAAAGGCCCAAGTCTTCTATTGCCAAACAGCTTTAGGCATAACTGCCAAGCATAGTTGATAAAGATCACCAGGGTCAGTGAATTACAAACTAGGCAGTGCCTGGGAATTAGATTCCTATCTTCCTCCTGCTGCTTTTGACTCTCCATTGCTAATTCTGAATTCAATGGGATTCATAGATCAGTAGTTGTTAAAAAGCTACCCTTTGGTGACTCTGATGATCAACAAGGTTTGAGAAGCGATTCTAGTACAACTTGTTGTTTTGCTTAATTCATCTCCTTTAGGGATCCTTCTTTGTCACCCCATCCTCCACCCACCCTTTCAATTTAGAGACAACTGACCAGACTTGTGCCATAGGGACACTGTATGAGATGCCCAGCACTTGTGGATTACCAACTTGGAATGCCTTGCTTTCTTTCCTTCTGCTCTGATTTTTTATTTCTCCTCACCCTTCAGTTATGAACCACATAATCCTTTCTAGAATGAAACAGGTCTGGTTATTCCTGGCCCTAGTCTAATCATTGCTTCCTAATTACCGCTTTAACTTCACATCCATCATTGGTGAAATTTAAAATCCCCTCCTGGGTAATGTCAAGGCTATTGGATGCATCTACACTTCTCTTCCTGATGGTGTGTCGCAGTAGAATTCCATGTGCCTCTGTTGCATGAATCTTCTCAGATCAATCCCAGCTTCTTGTACTCAAGATGTTACTGTTTATTGTAGCAATCACTTTTTATACTATCCCCCACTGAGCAATTATTCAGTTCTGCTTATTTCCAATAATAGAAAACTCTTTTTTTGAAAGAACCTATTCTGCTGTTGAAGAATAGTAATTGCTTTAAAGAAAGACTCCACCAAATCTTGAGCTAAACCTAGCTTTCCTGTACTTTTTGTCCATTGGTTCTTCCCTCCTGAACAGTTGTTCTCAATGTGGTTCAGCCCCAGGAGTAACAGCATCACCTGGGAACTTGTTAGGAAAGCAGTTCTTAGGCTCCAACCCTAGAACTACTGAATAGAAACTCTGGGGAACAGGCCTAGCAATACAAGCCCCAGGGTGATCTGATGGACTCAAGTTTAAGATCCTCTGCATTATAAAGCAAAGCTTCTCCCAGACCACTGGCCTGGATACTTTTAGCCTGGCCTGGAGTATGGGATCACAATGATGCTACTCTGTTGTTGACTCAATCCCCAAAAGACCCTTTAGTTTTCCGATATAGTTTATCTCTTGGTCTAAGAACATAATATGCATTGTAGCCTTTGGAGAAGGTAGAAACAAGCGAAGCTTTCAGTTTTCTGTTTCTAATTGTGTTTAGGCTTTCCTGGGGATAAAATATTCTTTAGGCTCTTTGACACCATTGGCCAGTCACACAAAGCAGTCAGTATATTTCCAGTGTAAACACAGAATATTAGTTTTTGATATGCAGTGTGTCTTGCATGTATTTAATAGACAGATGTTTTGGAATACCTGGGAGCTATGAGGGTTAGTTGTGGTCAACATCAGGCATGGTTAATCAAAAGGCATTAATCATGAGGGCTGTGAGAATTATGGTGAACTTTGACAGATGGAAGTAGTGCAATTAGATTATTGATTAGTTATGCTAGAGTTAATCAAAAGAGAGATAATCTTAGTTGAGCCTAACTTTTAGAAGATAACTTTTGGCCAGGCATGGTGGCTCACACCTGTAATCCCAGCAATTTAGGAGGCCAGGGCAAGAGGATTGCTTGAGCCCGGGAGTTCAAGACCAGCCTGGGCAAAATAGAGAGGCTCCAACTCTACAAAATAAAAATAAAAATAAATATTTAAAAATTAGCAGGGTGTGGCAGTGTGTGCCTCTAGTCCCAACTACTAAGAGGCTGAGGTGGAAGGATTGCTTGAGCCTGGGAGGTCAAGGCAGCAGTGAGCTGTGATTGTGCTACTGCATTCCAGTCTGGGCAACAAAGTGAGATTCTGTCTCAAAATAAATAAAAATAGAAGATAACTTTCTTGAAGGTGAAACCTCAGGGGAGACTCTGCTGGCATAGAATAAATCAAAGAGTCCTTGAGAGGAAGTATGGATAGGTACAGGAGCCACTTGATAAGAAACTGAGGGTGACCTCTTGGAGTTGAGAGCAGTCCCTGACTGAGAATTAGCAAGAGTTAGCAATGACCTTGATCACTGTCTTTGTCTGATTGCGCTGTTATGACAAAATACATTAGTCTGGGCAATCTGTAAAGAGCAGAAATCTATTTCTCACAGTTCTGGAGGTTGTGACAGCGAAGATCAAGATGCCTGCTAATTCAGTGACTGGTGAGAACCCACTCTTCATAGATGGTCCCTTCTCTTTGCAAAAGGGCAAAAAGGTCAAACACACTCTCTGTGAACTCTTTTATAAGGGCACTAACCCCATTCACGAGGGCCTGCGCTCATGACCTACTCACCTCCCAAAAGCCCCACCTTTTAATAACATCACCTTGGGAGTTAAGAGTTTCAACATACACATTTGGGAGGGGGGATGCATACATTCAGACAATAGCAATCAACGTACGGTGAGGAAATGAACTGTGCCAACTACCAGTGCACCTGGAAGAGGACCCTCAGCCTCAGATGAGGTCACGGCCCCAGCTAACAACTCCATGTCTGAGCTGGTGAGACCCAGAGCAGAGGACCCAGGTAACCCACACCTGCACTCCTGACCCACAGAAACTGTGAGAACACATTTGTTTTAAGCCATTATGTTTGTAATAATCTGTCATGCAGCAATAGAAAAGGAACGTACTACACTTCAGCAAATTGTTGCAAAGAAAAATGTTTCTGAAGTTAGTTACCTCTGCGCCCCACAAACAGTACTGTGTTGTTAAGTGTTGTGCCCCACAATACTTACTTAGCCTTGAGAGTAGACAGGATTTGGGATGACGATGTTTGAGAAAGGAAGGCGATGAGGGGCAAGGGTCCCGTTGAGAGAGGGGCAGTTACGTGCTGCTTTGTGAGAGGGCATGGTTGGTGACGCACCGGTGGCTACAAGCCCGTGTTCTTTGAGGACCATTAAGGAATATTGCAGAGATGTTTCAAGACCCAGAGGTAGGGAACTGAGGCACGAGTGGTGGGAGCAGTCTGGTGAAGTGGAAACTGAGGACCTCTGCAAGGCTACAGTCGTTGGGTCACGAGGATTTTTCTCCAGGTAGGAAAATAAAATCTTGTCTGCAGATCAACTGTGGATCCTGACAATGCAGCAGTCAGTAAAAAGGGTTCCTGTACCCGCTGAGTAATAAGGCAGCTTTTCTCTCTCAGACTCAGGGCGCTGTCCTCCGAGCGGACGCTTCCTCCCTCGGACTCACCGGGGCGCTGTCCTCCGAGCGGACGCTTCCCCCCTCACACTCACCGGGGCGCTGTCCTCCGAGCGGACGCTTCCCCCCTCACACTCACCGGGGCGCTGTCCTCCGAGCGGACGCTTCCCCCCTCA
>PVKP010035065.1:0-23659 GCA_004027715.1 Plecturocebus donacophilus | reverse complement strand
AACAGCCGCACTGGCGACCCGTGGCGCTGCTCCGCCTGGGGATCTCCTGGTCTGGGGGTAATAAAAATCTGTCTGGAAATGCGGTGTCCACTCACCCTCTGCACCCTCACTGGGAGCTGCAATCCTGAGCTGTTCCTATGCGGCCATCTTGGATCCTCCCCCGAACTCATCCTTTTTTATGGCTGCATAGTATTCCATGGTGTATATGTGCCACATTTTCTTTCTCGAGTCTATCATTGATGAGCATTTGGATTGGTTCCAAGTCTTTGCTATTGTGGACAGTGCCACAATAAACTCATTTCAAGTTTAAGAATACGTAATTGGGCAGTTAAGAGAAGAAACAGTAGGGATAATCATCCCTTCACTAAATACAGTAGGTCTTGTATAGTAAGTTTTGAACTTTGGAGGCCCTCTTTTGATTTATATTGGGCCATATTAACTATTGTAATTGAGAATATGGTCCATGGAGTCCCATTTTTTCAAGCCAATTTGTGCCAAAGGCTTAATCTAGTTTTAATTTATTACTCATTGTGTCAGAGTATCTGTGCCCACTATGAATTTGTCCTAAAGTGAGACCCATGGGTGCTATGACGATGGGGAATTTAGGCAAATCACTAGTTTCAATGATTAAGAAGAAGAATATCTATTTGTCTCCTGTTTTATATTCTGTAATTACCCTAAGATTATGGGTAGGGTGGCATATTCAAATTTAGTGAGATTTATAGATGTAACTGATCTGAACCCCAGTATTGATTAAGGCCATTAAGCCTTGGCAATTATTATACTTCAGCAAATATTACAGTTAATTCAGAACCTATGTTGCATAGGTGTAAAAGCTAATTAGTACTCTTATTTTCATTGTATAAATGTTTATAGTAAATTTTGAACTTCTAATTGTGAACTTATGGACTTTTGTTTCAGTTCTATATTTTCTCCCCTGTATTCTAGTTTATTTCTTTATTTCCTATTCCTGGCATCATCCCCTCCCCCTCACCCCGCACCACCTATACCCATTGATTATACTTCAGCAAGTGTCCTCTCTGTTCTGCCTTTATTTATAAATTTCTTTCTCCAGAGAGCGCCAAATCAATAGTGTCAGGGTTAGGGGCCTTCCCCATGCCAATAGTTGCTTTATGGGGTTTAAGAACCCCTTAAATTCCATAATTCCTGCCTTCTCCTTCTCTTTCAGAGAGTGTCTGTCAGTCTTCCCAAGGTGAGGGTCCACATCTGGTAATTTTATCTATGGCCCAGGTGGAAGTCATCAAGCCTTGTGATCACAATATTAACCTGTTGGCATGCTGGTAAGCCGCAGTGCTAAGCAAAGTCCAGCCATATCAGCTAGTGGTTTCTCATTCGGAGAGTAATTAAGTGACCTTGCTGATTGTTTTTGAAGGGGCTAGTACTAAATAAGGAGTTAAGGATCCCTTAAACCCCATAAAGCAACTATTGACATGGAGAAGGTTTGAGTTAAGCATGAGACCTCACTCAAGATTCCTGACTCAAGCTTGGGGTCCTTAAACCCCATAAAGCAACTATTGACATGGGGAAGGTTTGAGTTAAACTTTTTAATTTACAAGGGTTCAGTGGGTATTTTCTCCTATAAATCCTGAGTATCAGGAACCTTGCTGTTATAGAGCCATAGGTGGCAGCAGCATAGGTATTTAAAGATCCTGATGAGTTGTCTGCTATTAAGAGTGTGGACTTCAGCATACTACTTTACTTCCTTTTCTCTCTGTAAAAATTTCCTCAGAATGTTTTGGATTTTTAGCCAAATGAAGTGACAGCTTTCAGTTTCTGTCTCCATCTAATCACCCATAATGCAGACTTTCTTGTTGGTTACAGGGAAACGTTTGAGAACAGTGGCTCACATCATAGGCTGCCTTCTCCTTGTCTTTCAGGGAGTGTCTGTCAATTTTCCCAAGGTGAGGGTCCACATCCAGCAAAGTAATTTTATCTATGGCCTAGGTGGGAGTCATCAATCCTTGTGATCACAGTGTTAACGCTTTGGCAGGCTGATAAGCAGCAATGCTAAGCAAAGTCAGCCATATTGGCTAGGGGTTTTTCATTGGAAGAGTAATCAATTTACCTTGCTTAGTGCTTTTGAAGGGGCCCTTTACCTTTGTCATCAACACCTGGGCAATGAACTGCCATGAATGTTCACCTTGATATCTTTGAGGGTCAGGAGAGTAGCAAGAGAAGCAGCAGCACAGGAGATGGGTAAGGCTGCCTCTATGCTTGAGCAACCAAAACTGTTGTTAGGCAACCGGGATGCCATAATTAATTGTACCCTGGGATGGTAGTCGTCTTCTTTTCCACTAACCTCACAAAGGGCCATTCTCAGGTCCATTGTACAGATGCATAATCACAAACAATGTCTATATAGTGATGGTTATGGGGCTAGACACAGTACTCAGAAAGCTCTATCCTGTCTATTGGTAAGCAGGACTCAAGCACTGACTGGTTAAGACATGGACCTGTCAATGATTTTACATGCAAGGGCTTCAGAGACCATGTGCCAAACATAGACTAAATCCCATAACACGTCATGTTAAGATATAATCAACTAATAGTAATTCTTATCTTGGTGACATAAGAGCATCATAGGGTAGAAAGAGAGCAACATCCAACAAAAAAGTGCTGCTTATGCAAAAGTGCAAACCCACCAGCTGCTGGCAGTTTCATCCTAGGTGGTCTTTACCATATCATGAAGCCAGTTAGACAAAAAACTTTGGTAAAGCTGACTAGGTGCCCTGGTCATAGTTGGGCCATTCTGTTTATGATGACAATTGTTTCAGTTGTTTCCTATTCACCCCTTTGATGACAGAGGTCTTCTTGCCTTATAGGTAAGAGAATTGCCAAATACTTAACAACAGATACAGGGTAGATGAGATTAACAGCAGTTTAATAGTAACATATACACACTGCCACAGGGAGGAGAGCATAGTATGCCATGCAGGGCTACAATGAGGGCTGCACTTAGGAACAGAATGAAAAAGCATGGGTGATGGGAGGCACGCTTTATATAATAGTATCAAGATTGTGACATGACCCCTAATACATTCAGGAAAATGTGATTGTCTTGTTTGAATAGTTACAGAAGCTGTCAGTGAATTGAAACTGACTATTCAGAGATAAGTAGAAACTATACATGGTCTATTTGATAAGGGGGGTTGTTTAGCTTGGAGGCCTTAACTGTGGGAGAAGAGAAGAGATGGGAGAGGAAGTTGCAGTTGGATCACTTGAGGCTGTCCAAGTTTCACCAGATGCCAAGGCAGCACATAATATCAGTCCTTAATTTTCGACTTTACAGCACATGGTGTAAGCAACCAAAGTTGGCAATGGAAAGAGAAGAGGTGAAGTAAGGAACTGTGAAAGGAAACTGTTGACCTGAGAATTGACTTGGTGGGCAGTTAAAGACCTGTGCTCAACAATACTCTTCTGGGTATTAACTAAAAATCATTTGTCTTATCCAGGCAGAAGTTTGGACTGGTTGTGGAGTTACATACAACTGTCATTCTTTCCCTGGCCCAACAGTGAGCATTAAATTAAGTGGGCTCAGAAATACTAGCATTCAGTCACGAAATTGAAATTGATAGCCCAGCACCTAATCTAATAGGGACACTGAATTAAATAAATTGGTCTTTTAAGGAATTAAGTTTTGGTACCCACCCACTTGGGTGCCCCGTTTTTTTCGTAACTTGCTCTCGCTAACACAATGTCCATACTTTGTAACCCATATCTAAATTTAATAAGAGGTAAGTAGAGTTAATCATATTTATCAGCTTTAGATATGAGTTACTTTGTAATATTAAAGCTGGTAGATATGATTAACTCCACTTACCCCTTGTTCAGTGTTAAGGTCCCATCTCTTTTCTCTTCTTAGCAGTCTTTCTGTACCCCCTGAGGTGACAATTAGCCAAATTTAGAAGCCAATTGGGGCTGATGTGTTAACGACAAAAGGCAATAGGTCCTTTCTCCCTTCCCAGAGGGCATATGTGCATGTAAATGGTGCTTGGAAGAGCACTTTCTCTAACTCTGCTGATTAGATAAAAAGCGAGTTCTACTACTCAGCGGTTACATACCCAGACTATGATCTTAAGCTGTTGGATTCAAATCTGGATCTATACTTACTCTTATAACCTTAGACACACTACTTACTCATTTCTGTGCTCTGGTTTTCACAAATGCAAAGTGAGAGTAATAATAATATTTATTAAGCACTTAGTATGTGCAGACACTATACAGGTATAATCTCATTTAATCCTCACAACACTTCTACAAGATAGGTATCCTTATTTTCACACATGAGAAAACTATTATTTTATTCTGATGATCTCATAGTTAGAATAATTATACCTAGCATTTATTTATTTTTCTTTCACCCAGATCTTAGGGAAGATTTATTATTTATTTATTTACTTACTTTTGTTTTAGGTTTAGGGGTACATGTGAAGGTAAACTCATGTAATGGGAGTTTGGTGTACAGATTATTTCATCACCCAAGTATTAAGCCTAGTACCCATTAGTTATTTTTTCTGATTCTCTCCATCCCCCTACCCTCTGCCCTCAAGTAGACCCCAGTGTCTTTTGTTTTCTTCTTTGTGTTCATGAATTCTCATTATTCAGCTTTCACTTATAAGTGAGAACCTGTGATATTTGGTTTTCTGTTCCTGTGTTAGTTTCCTAAGGATAATAGCCCCTAGCTCCATCCATGTTTGTGTAAAATCGATTAAGTAGTGTGTATTAAGCACTAATTGTGTTCTAATAATTATGTTAAATGCTTTATACACATTTCATTTAATCTTCATAACTACTGAATATATTTTCTGAATTATATAGCAAGTGAATTATTCTAGGCTCAGTTTCTACATTAGCAGATCAGGAATAATAATAGTACTCACTTTATAAAGTTGGGATAGAAATTTTATAACTTCATAAAGCTGTTGTGAAGATAAAATGAGGTAATATGAGTGAAGTATAGCTTAAGCACATAGTATGTGCTGCATAAATAGTAGTTACTATTTTAATTCTATGGTTTACTTTCTCTGGGCATCTTAATCAGTTCAGGTTGCTGTAGCAGAATACCATATATTGGGTGGCTTATAAACAACAAACATTTATTTTTTACAGTTCTGGAGGCTGGGAAGACCAAGATAAAGTCACCAGCAAATCTGGTGTCTGATGAGGGACCACGTCCTCATCCATGGCTATTTTCTTACTGTAACCTTACATAAGAAAGAGCAAGAGAACTCTTTTGCACCTTTTTATTAAAGGCACTAATCCCACACATGAGGGCTCCACCCTCATGGCCTAATCACCTCCTAAAGGTGCCATCTCCTAACACCATCATCTTGGAGGTTAGGATTTCAACATATGAATTTTGAGGGAACACAAGCATTCACAATATAGCATTGGGTGGGAACTGAATGTGACAATGATTACTTACTCACCTCCACTTCTTGCACAGGACATTTTGTTTTTCCACTGCCTATCTCTGTACAGACAGTCATTCCTCTGGCATGCTTATTAATCTGAAAGAGGGGCCACAACTCACAATATCCACAGAACCTTTCACTTGTACAGTAACTGCTGCATTTTCAGTAATGGATACAATTTTTATTTAGTAGTAAACTTTACGTAAAATAACTGAAGATAAGCATCTTCTGAGTATTCTAAGAATGAGTCATGGCCCTAGTACAATGTTGATGCAAATATTTAATGGACCTACTGTAAGATATTTATGGAGTCAAATATGCTTGCTATGTGCCAGATACCATAGTAAGATGTAGGACATACTAAGATGTATATCTCTTCTATTCCTCTCACCTATAATTTGAACTAGGTATTAACCTTCTAGATTAAGGTATTCACTTAGCTAGATTAAGTCACTTGTCTGATGTTGTAAAGTTTGTAAGTGACTAGTAATTATATCCAAAGCTGAAGTGACTCCTTTTCTTCCTGTCCTTCCAGTCTTTACATGATTTAAATCTACTTTCCTATATATAACATGTGCCAGTATAAACTCATAAATAAAATAAAACTTTTGTCTTCTTTACAAAAGAAAGTAAAAAGTCTCCTTCTCAAACATAAACAGAGAATACTGTCAATTCATTTTCAGGACTATGAATTATGTAACACAAAATAACAAGTTTTTGTTGTTCTATAATATTAATATTTAATTTATTATGTCTTAAAGAGTCTTCTAAGTGGACCCTTAGGTTTATAAAATAATATTTGTAAAGGTAGTTTCATGTTTAAATATGTTTGGAAAATTCTTCATACTGTATGCCTTATTGACGTTTAATAGTATATATTAATGTTTTAAAATATCTAAGAAATCTTTCAGTGAAATAATGTGTTTTATTATATGTGATTTGAAATATACTTAGACATGGAAACATTTTTTTCACATAATATCCCAAAGAATCTGTTATGAATAACATATTTTGGAAAGGATTTACTTAATGTCATAGCAACAGCGAGTTATTTCTTGAGAAAAAAGAAGACTGATGCAGAAAATAACTATAGGCTGTGATTCCTATAGGAAGATTCTGATTTGGGAATAAGTTGAGCATATACTGTTTATTCTAATGTGGCTGTACTCTCTTTACTGGCACCAATTTCTCCTAGTATGAAGAAGAATAATTATAAGCTATCTTCCATTGTGGTTAGAAAACATATTTTGTATAATTTTAATTCTTTCAGATTCATTGGATTGTGTTTTATTTTCTCACATATGATCTATCTGAGAGAATGCTCCTCATGTACTTGAGAAGAATGTGTATTCTGTTGTTGTGGGGTGAAATGTCTTATATAAGTGTTAAGTCTGATTAGTTTTAGTGTTGCTCAAATATTTTATTTCCTTACTGTTCTTCTTTCTGGTTATTCTACCCATTATTAAAAGTGGGATATTTAAATTAGTTTTATCTCCTGGTCCCTTCAATTATACGAAGTTTTGCTTCATATATTTTGCACACTGTTGTTTGGTGGATATGTGTTTATAATTTTTATATCTTCTTGATAACCCTTTTATCATGATAACATATCCTTCTTTATCTCTATTAACAAATTTTATCTTAAAATAGATTTTGTCTGTTATTAGTATGGCCACTCCAGCTACTTCCTGGTTACTGTTTACCTGGTACATAGTTTTCCATTGTTTTCCCTTCAAAGTATTTGTCTTTGAATTTAAATCGTATATCTTGTAGGCAGCAAATAGTTAAATAATGTATTTTTAAAAATCCATTCTGCTAAGCCCTACCTTTTAATTGGAATGTTTAATCCATTTTTGTTTAATGCAATTACTGATAAATGAGGATTTATGTCTACCATTTGACTACTTTAAAAAATTCTGTCTTTCCCCCTCTTTATCCATTTCTGCCTTCTTTTGTGTTAAATAGGTATTTTCTGTTGTACTGTTTTTCATTTCTTTTTATTTCTTTTGCTGTATTTTTTAATTTATTTTTTTATTTTGAAAGTTTTCTTTAAAATTAGTGTATTCCTACGCTGTTCCCCACTGCTACTCTGATTTGATTTTCTATTCCCTCCCATGCCTGCTACACCTGTGTCACAGAGACAAAGGCAGAAGTTCTCCACTCCAGGTTGGGCCACAACAACACTTACAGCATCTTCCACAGTTTGGTATATGGTTGGACAAGTGTTGATATTAACCCACCTGTGGTTATCCATATATTCAAAGGATTCAACAGGGACAGGATATTTCCCAGTTTCTAGCTTTAATACTGCCAGTTGCTTTACCACATACTTGATGGCCAGCTCTGAGATGTGGTTGCTGAAGATGACCACTTGGCTGAAGTGGAAACACTGGCATAGGGCAGGCAGGAGGGTACTGAAGTGGATGTCATTTAGTTGGCAGTGGTTCAGTTCAGGTGCTTCAGCATTCCTGAGACCTCCACCAGCAGGATCTCCAAGGACACAGGGACAAGTTGTTGCCACTCAAATCCAGTTTCTTTGGGCCGGTGGTATGAAGTCTCTGGAAATTCTGGGACAAGTAGGAAATTTTGATGTCCATAAATCCACATCTTAGGGCCTCCAGTGGTCCCTGTATACCAAGAGGGACCTGCTACGGGTACTCATTAGAGTCTTTCTTGATATCCCAGAACTTAGCCTGGGCTTAAGACGTCAGACACCAGGTGAGCATGAATGAAAATACCTCTTTTACTCTATTTTTAGTTAGTTTTTAAAATCAGTTGCCTTATAGATTGAAATTCACATGTTAATATTTAACAATCTATTTCACATTAATACCAATTTAATGTCAATAGTATATGAAAAATTTGCTCCTATTTTCTAACCCCTCCTTTAAATTTGTGTATATTTTGTGCTGGTTAAGAATATATATAATTACCACTTCATGCAGTTGTCTTTTCAAGTAGATAGGAGAAATAAAGAGTTACAAACAAAAGGGCACTTATACTCTCTTTTACATTTATCCAGGGAGTTAACTTTACCAAAGCTCTTTATTTCTTCATATTGATTTGAGCTTCTCTCTAATTATTCTTTTCATTTCAGCTAGAAGAATAAGTTGTAACAGAATTTTTTTGTAGGGAAGGTTTGTTAATAATAATTTCTCACAGTTTTTGTTTATCTGGCAATGTCTTAGTTTTTCCCTCATCTTTGAAGAATAGTTTTGCTGGATGTGGAATTTTTGGTTTACAGTCTTTTTATTTCATCATTTTAAATATATCACCTTATTGCTTTTTGGCCTCTGTTATATCCAGTGATAAATTAACTCTTAATATGAATGAGTATCTCTTATATGTGATAAGCTGGTTCAGTATTGCTACTTTCAAGATATTTTTTCATTTTCTTCTGACAGTTTTATTTTTATATGCATAGGTGTGGATGTTTTTGAGATTATTCTATTTGGAATTTGTTGAGTTTTTCATATTTCAGATTAACATTTTGTATCAAATTAGGGAAGTTTTATGACATTGTCTCTTCAAAAGGTTTTCTGCTACGTGTGTTTGTCCTTTCCTTCTAGAAATCTCCTTCCTCACCCTTATTTTGGTACTTTTGATGGTATCCCACACGTCTCTTAGGTTGTGTTTATTTTTCCTTATTTTTTTTATTCCTCAGACTAGATAATTTCAATTGACCTATCTTTAAATATGTTAATTCTTTCTCTTCTGTCTTCTGAAATCTGATGTTGAGCTCTGTATTAGACCATTCTTGGGCTTCTATAAAGAACTACCTGAGGTTGGGCAATTTATAAAGAAAAGAGATTAAATTGGCTCATAGTTCTGCAGGCTGTGAGGAAGCATGGCTGGGGAGACCTCTGGGAGACCTCAGAAAATTTACAATCATGGCAGAAGGTGAAGGCAAAGTAAGCATGTTCTACATGGCTGGAGAAGGAGGAAGAGAGTGACAGGGGAGGTGCTATACACTTTTAAACAAACAGATTTCTTGAGATCTCATTCACTATCACAAAAAATGCAAAGGGAAGTCCACCCCCAATGATACAATCAAGTTTCACCAGACCCCTCTTCTAACATTGAGGATTATAATTCAACATGAGATTTGGGTGCGGATACAAATCCAAATCATATCAAGCCCTCTAGTGAAATTCTTATTTCAGTTATTTTATTTACAACTCCATAATTACTGTTCGGCTCCTTTTTATGATATATATTTATTTATATAAGTTCTGTCTTTGGTGAGATATCATTCTCATACTTTAATTCACTAGACGTGGTTACTTTTAATTCTTTGAATATATTTTAAAAGGTTGGTTTAGAATCATTGTCCAATAAGTCCAATGTCTGGGCTTCCTCAATGACAGTTTCTATTGAATGCTTTTTTCATGTGCCTCAGTCATATTTTCTTTTTTCTTTGCATGTCATTTTTTAAAATCAAAAGCTAGAAATTTGAAATAATACAGTATAGCAACTCTGGATATCAGATTTTCCACAGATCTCAGGTTTTTTATTTTTGCTGTTAGCCATTGTTTTGCTTGCTTAGTTACTTTTCTGAACTGATTATGAAAAATCTACATCCTTTGTTGTATGTGGCCACTAAAGTCTCTGTCCAGTTAGATTAGTGGCCATTTAATTATTGTACCAAGTGTTCGTTTTATCAGTCTTTGCCAAGGAGCTCTGTACGTTTGTTGAGGCATGCTTTCAACACTCAACTAAGCAGTTGAAAAGTTTTCTTTAGTCTCGATTTTCTGCTTGTACAGAGCCTCAGCATTAACCAGTGATGAGAAATAGGGTCTTTTCAGATCTTTCTTGAGTATGCACACAGCCCGGAACATGCACACAACCGTACACACGTGGACTTCTAGAGTCTCAGAAACATGTCATTACTCTTCAAAGTTCCTATGCATGTCTCATTCAAAACATTTCTTCTTTTAATATTTTTGGATAATCTATTATTTACCCCAACTGTTATCCTCTGTTCTTGACAACCCCAATGTTAAACAATTTCTGTAATTGTTTTTGATCAAGTCACCTAAGGAAATTGATTTCACATTTTGTAAGCTCCTAAAAAGAAGACATTCTTGTTAGTAGGAACTTTGAAAGATTAACCAACAGATAAAATAATGACAAGTCTCTTGCAATGGGGCTTAAAATGATCTCCATATACCATGTACCTCCTCTAGTGCTTGCCAAGCTGCTGGGTTTTACTATGATTGAGAGGTGGCGGTTTTCAATGGCAGTGCTGATCTGGGAAGGGGCAGAGTAGAATAGAGTAAGTTAAAATAACATGAAATTTGCTGTTCTTACTGTTTTCTTGAATATATGTGACAAGGATTGCTATAATCTGTTGGTTAATTCCCAAAGTTGTGAAAAAGTTGGTTTGACAATATTTTGTTGGTGTTCTCATTCCTTTATGGAGGTGATTTCTTTGGAGGTTTATGCACTGTAATTTTCACTAATGTCACCTGACTATATGACCTTTCCCTTTTAGACCTGTTAGTATATGCAACTGAGATAGCTGGCAACATATTGTATGAGAATGTTCTGTGGCTTTCTAAATTAGCCTAACATTCTTATGACATGTGTATGAAATATAGAATTGGTACTGGGCTGATTGTTAACTATAGAATAAATAATCATTTACTTTAGCTTTGCAAGTATCAAACACTGAAGGTCTTTTATAAATTAAAATTAAAATGACAAATATTTCATTACCACAGAATCTTACCATAAGGCTGGATTCTCAAGACTAGGTAGCTACATCTGCAGAATTTAGATTTTTAAGGCTTGTAACCTGAAGTCACAAGAACTAATTTGGAGAACATTATGCTGTAATTACCTCAAGAAGATTTCTTAGGAGTTAGCAATGCTCATATATAGTATCTATAAATGAACAGATAATTGATTGGTTAAAAATATGTTCTATATTTGTAATCTATAAAAAGGAGGAGAAAGTATTTTTTTTACATTACAATACAAAAAGATCTTGGCATCACTCCTACACTTGTAATTTTATTATAAATTCAACTCTGATTTTATTAATTATAAGAAAAAGTAAATAAAATTCTATAGTTGAATGATGGTGAAAATATTGAATTTGAATGTAAAAAAAGTAATTTTAGAGATGTTAATCATTGCTTGTAGGTGAAGGAACTAATGGGTCAAATCTCTCTCATAAAGAGTAAAACAAAAAAAATCAAAGGTAGTCAGAAGTCTAGAATTTACTTAAGAGTAAAATATTGGACTTGACACCTTATCATATTTGATGTACACAGTAAAACAAAGGCTTGTTTCTCCAGTGAAACTGATACTTAAGCTATATATACAACTTTTTAAAAGATTAGACCATTATTGTTTAACAAAAGCAATGTCATTAAAAATGAATAGAACCTTAAAAGAGAAGTGGCCATATTTCTTACATAGCTGAAGACTAAAAGAAAAAAAAGCTTACCATCAATATTTTTTTTCCTGTTGTAACACCACACATTGCCGTGTTACAAATAGGATTAAAGTATCCTGTATTGATTGCTTTTGTTTTCAAGACAAATGTTTAGTGAATGATATACAAGTTACCCATTCCTTCCATTATGCTCCTGGAATCAAATAAAGTGAGTATATGAGTTATGAAAGTAAAACTATGTAAATAAAAAATGAGTAAATGCATGAGAGTTATGGTAATTATCTATATGTTAAAATTGAAGTTTTAATAATATAAAGAAAAAATTGCCTTTATTAGAGAGGTTTATAGGTAAACATTCATATTTATTCTTAAATAATCAGTACTGATAAGTATTGTGCAGTCCGTGAAAGTTTTTTTTTTTTTTCCATGCGGGCCAACATTCTCCTTTCTAGATCCCTTCATCTCCCTGTTATCTATTTCTCTAGGGTTTTAAAATTGATTTCTTATTCTTCCTGATAGAAAAAAATAAATAGATGAATATTCTTACCTTTAAGATATTGAAAAATTTTAGTTCTCCTTTCCTGGGATGCTTGCATCTTAAGCATATGGATATTTAACACATCAAGCATATGGATAATCAATAGTGGTACTTCTGATACTAGAAGTCAACAGGCAGAGGAAAATGATTTCTTCAGGTGGTTTCTTTCCCAACCTTTTCAAATTTCAGTCCACAGTTTATTATCTCCTGCCCCAATTTATAAGAATTTACATATTTCAAAGAGAATATCTTTTACAAAAGATATATGGATATAGTCCCCAGGAAATTATGGAACACATGTTGAACTAAAATAGACAAATTTGTGGGAAGTCATTTCTAGAGTCTGATAATTGTACAATAAAATGTATTCTTACAACATGAGCAGGGTCTATCCCTAGAATAAGAGATTGGAAGAGATTTCAAAAGCAATTAATAGGTTGTGACATTTGTCAAATTTTACAAAACAGTGAGAAAAAAATGAATATTAAAAATAATCACTTGCCTTTGAGACTAGTATTAAATATTACATAGTTTTAGCTTTTAGGCAAAGGAATAAATATTTATAATTTTACAATAAATGTGATTAACCCAAAACATTGTAATAAAAGTGTGAACACTATTTCTATTCAAACAGTTGACAGTGTCTTTTGCCTTGAAGGATGCTTTGTAAACTCTGGTCCACATACTTGAGTATTTCCCAAAAAATAGTTTTTCCGAGTTCTATCAAAAAGCTAATTCAAATTGCCACAATTTATACATTTTTACACTTTTTACTTTGCTAACATTTTATTTGTTAAAGTATAATTTGCTTACAGTAAAATTATACCCATTTACATATATGATTCAATTTGTTTGAGTAACAAGTAGCCATGTTTTTTGGTCATATAACCATGATCATCATGTAACCACCACTGAAATTAAGTTATAGAATAATTTCATCACTCTAAAAGTTTCCCTTATCCTTTTTTGTAAATAATAACCTTACGTACTTCAGCACCTGACCTGATTTCTTTCCCTATAATTATACATTTCCCAGAATGGAATATCAATGAAATGATACCTTCTGTAGATTTTTGTTTCTGGCTTCTTTCATTTAGCATAATGCTTTTGAGATTCATCATCGTCATTACATGAATCTGTCATTTGTTTGATTTTATTAAGAAGTAGTATTCTGTTTTATGAATGAACCACAGTTTGTGCATTCATTCAACAACTGAACAACACTGGGTTATTCCCACTTTTTAAGAGGCTGTATAAGTATTCAAACGTAAGTCTCTGTGTGGGCATATGGATAAATGCAAAGGACAAGGATTGCTGAGCAGTATGGTGAACATGAATATGTTTTATTTTGTAAGAATATTCCAAGCTCTTTTCCAAAATATTTTTTACTATCACATATTCCCACCAACAATATATGAGAGTTCCAATTGCTCTACATTCTCTCCATCATTTGATATTATCAGTTTTTATAAAAATAAGACAATATGTTCTTGAGGTTTATATTTGCATTTGTCCAATGACTAATGATGTTGAGCATATTTTCATTTGCATTTTGGCCATCTATATATTTTTTTTGGTGAAGTATCTATTCAAATGTTTTGCCTATATTTATTGGGCTATTTGAAAATTATCGAAGTACACAAATTATCGATCTATTTCAGATCTAAGTCCTTTATGGGAAATGAATTTCCAAGTATTTTATCTCAGTAGGCTTATCATTTTGTTTTTTATTGTCATCTTTCAAAGAGTAGACTTTTAAAAGCCAACAAATATTTCTTCCAACAGTTGTACTTTTTGTGACTTTTCTGAGAGAATTTATCTAACTTAAGGTCACAAAGATTTTTTTTCTATGTTTCACTAAAGGTTTTGTAGTTTTTGGTCTGATATTTAGGTTTATGATCCATATCGAGTTAAATTTCATAGATGGTACGAAGTAAGGAAGTGAGGGCTGAGGGTTTTTTTTCAATATGAATATTCAGTTCTTCTAGAATAATTTGTTGACAAGCCTATCCATTCCTCATTGAATATTTTGTCAACTTTATTGACAAGCAATTGACCACAAATATGTGAGTCTATTTCTGGACTTTATTCTATTCCACTGATTTATATGTCTGTCCTCATCGCAACACAACAATATCTTGATTACTATACTTTCATAGGAAGTTTTAAATCATGTACTATATGTGCCCTCAATTTTGTTTTTCTTTATAATTTCTGTTTTGATTCTTCTAGGTTCTTTACTTTTCCATATAAATTTTAGAATCAGCTTTTTTATTTCTACCAAAATAAGCCTACTGAGATTTTGTTAGGGATTACATTAGATATACACATCATTTGGGGAAGAACTGACATCTTAAACATATTAAGTTTTAAGATATTTTAACATGTTATATATCTCCATTTATATAGATCTTTACTTCTCTCACCCATTATTCCTAGTTTGCAGCATGTAAATATTTCACATATTTCTTACATATATCTTTTCTAAATTATAACATAAATTTACTGCATAAAACATGAAATTTTTAATGTTGTTATAAAAGGTACTTTTATAAATTTATATTTATTCATTGTTTGTATATGGAAATACAGCAATTTTTGTGTATCGATCCTATGTCTTATGACCTTACTGTTGTATTATTTTTAGTTTCTTTTATGTATATGATTTGTTCCTATTTATGTAATTATATCATCTTCAAATATAGATATTCTTATTTCTTTCTTCTCAATCTACATGTCTTTCATCTATTTTCCTTGCTTATTGCAGTGGCTAGACCTCATAGTATAATATTGAATAAGATTGGCGAGAGTGTACACCCTTGCCTTGTTCCCACATTTTGGGGATATCATTAGGTATTTCACTATGACGGATAATTTAAGCTGTTAAGTAATATATCTTGGCAAATAGATGAAACTATCATTCTCATCCACTGTTGGTCAGAGTATAAAATGGTACAAACCTTTGGAAAAGCATCTGGCAGTTTCTTAGAAAGCCAGACTTATAGCCCAGCAATCCTACTCCTAGATATTTACATAAGAGAAATGAAAGAAGCGTGTCTACAGAAAGACTTACATAAGAATATTCATATAAACTTTATTCATAATGCCTCTATAAATTGGAAACACTCCAAATGTCTGCCAATATGTGAATGAATACCAAACTATGGCATGGTCATACAATGGAATGCTACTCAAAACAGAAAGAATGAACTTCTGATATAAGCAACAACGTGGATTATTTCATGAACATAAAATTTGAGAACAAGCAATCTAAAAGTTGTCTTGGTTTGGCGGTTAAGAACTGAGTGGTAAGGATTATTAGGAAATGTTCTAATATGTTTTTATAGGAGTTTGAGTTATGTAATTGTATGCATTTTTTAAAACTCAGAAAATATGCATTTAATATTTGTGCATATCATTGCTTGTAAATTTTACCTTATAGGAAATAAAGTACAGTTGATGCTTGTACCACATGCATTAGAACTGTGCAGGTCCTTTTATACATAGATTTTTTCCTACTTCTGCCACCCCTGAGACAAGACCAAGTTCTCTTTTTTCCTCCTCCTTCTCTTCCTTATGTGAAAAAGATGAGGATAAAAACCTTTATAATGATCCACTTCCACTTAAAGAATAGTAATTATATTTTCTCTTTCTTATGATTTTCTTAATAACATATTGATGTTTTAAAATTAACTTTATGTAAATATATAAGATGGATTTATGATTGATTAGAGGAATAGATATGTAATAGAACAAGCATAACTAAATGTTAATGATAAAATCTGTGTGGATGGTATACAGGTGTTCATTGCACAATTTTTTCAACCCTTTGATATGTTGGAAAATTTACATAATGAAACATTTTACAAGCCAAGAAAAATCGATATTTAAAACAACATAGAAAATATCTTGCCAGAATTTAAATTGTGGCACATCTGCACCTGGAATCATGTGTTATGTTCTGATTACTCCATATTCATTAGGATATTTGGAACTAGAAAGGGTCAATGAGAGTGACGCTAAAATGGTGTGAATTGAGGTGGATTGCCATACGAATAAATAGCAAACCAGAATTATCCAACTTGGAGCAGCAAAAGAAATGATATGTAGTTTACAGCTATAAAATAATGAATATATTGATAAAGTTAATACAGATTTGATATGATAGTGTACTTTAATTAATGCATTTAGAAAACTATAATTAATCCAAAGATAATAGGTAAATACATATATTATACCAAGAAGTAACACTGTAAGAAATAGTGTACTCAAACACAGTTCAGATAAGTCTATGAATGACAGAGCTAGATGAGGTTACTTTAAAAAGATAGGAGATATATATATATATTTGAAATTTGACATCAGGTATGACAACCAGAATGCAAACAGTGTTGATTTGTTTGTTTGGTTGTTTTTTTTTTTAATCTATAGTTTTCACTGACATCTCTTCAGTGCCTTGAAAAATAATGAGCACATAGTAAATGCTAATTTTGTTGAATGAATGAAAATATTCTTAGTAATAGAATATTTAGAAGTATGAACCAGAGTTATGACCTAGTATAGCAAATTCTATTTCAGTATGTATTTTTTTTCTTTTGGGTCATCATCAGGTAAATCCCTGGACATAGACGGAGGGAAACATAGATAACCACTGTGGTATTACTTGAAGAGTGCCAGGAAAAACACATATTTAAAAAAAAGTCTCAGCTGCAGAACTCATATTAAAATTTTTATCATAACAAATCTTTTTGTTTAATATTCTGAAGGTTGTTTTAAAAATATAGTTTTTGAAAAAAATAGTTTTACATGTAGTATCTCATTTAATCTTGACTCTACAAGCTAGATACTATTTTATAGATAATGTGTATGGTAGCACTTCAGACTATTTACCAGATTGTCTTAGGGAAAGCAAAATCCTTCCAAAACAGAACTGAGAAAATCAAGGAGAGGGAGATAGTTAGAAGAAAAATAGCCAGTCTATTTGGAAATACAGTGAAATAAATGCTCATTTGAAATAATTTAGTGAAAATTCCTGAATAGCTGGCTTACAGAATGGGAGTATTTAAGTAAAGATAGGTGGAATATATTTATTAGTACTTTTATAATTAGATTGTTGCCTTGCTAGCCCTTTTCCTTGAACATAAAGGTAGCTTGGTTAATTTCATAAGTCTTTTCATCAATTTTTTCTAGCAGATATGCATTTATATAGCTAAAATTCACAATATTTATAGATAAGTCAGATGAGGCACTTTATTTGCAATAATTGATATGCTATATGTATAAATAACATACTGTAGTATACTATACGTATAAACAACATTTCCTGATAAACCTAATGATAGCTGGAAAAAGAACAAATTGTCATAAGACAGTGCCTAAAATAATTTCTTATGGTCACTAAAAGTATGTGTGAGTAATTACAGAAATTTATAAAATTACAGAAGAAACAAAACAGAACACCTGAATGTGCTTAACAACAACAAAAACCCCAGCACTTAAGAAGATTATTGTGTCAGAACAGTGTTCTCCATCCTAAAAAAAAATCCTCATGAAAATCATAAGAATCTTCAACATTCCTGTATGTCATTTATAATTTAAAAATGAGTTAAATGTCAAGTTAAAAAAAGAAAAAATGTCGATTTCCACTTATGGGAAGATGGAGTAGAAATACTTTTCCCTATTTTTCCTGCTAAGAAAAATAAAAACTAAAAATTCTGTATAAAACAAGAGGACTCTGAAAGGTGACAAGAAGACAGTTCAGCTAAGGAGTTCAGAACCCAAGGAATGACATAATGGTAAGTTCACTGGATTTTCTTATTTATTCATATATCTCAAGCTACGATCAGAATAAGCTTGCAAGCAAGAAGTATCAAAGGACACAGACAAAATGAGTCACGTCAAAAGTTAACTTTCTCCAGCCAAAGGATCAGCAAAGGGACAATTAACAAGACTAAACTTTTGGGTCGGGGGGAAACTTCTTCATTTTATCCAAATTCCTCAGGAAAAACTGTTGTCCTACTCCTACCCAAACCAGCACAGGCTGAGTGAGGGGGGCCTAAACTTCTACCCTCACAAGGCTGTAATGAGGCACCAGAACACCCCTGCTGGGGTAATTGATGTTAGAGAAGATCAAATAGCAAGCTAGGACTTTCCTTGCTTTTGGAAACTAATAAGCTCCTCTCCATGGTGTCAGTGGCCACCATGTGAGAAAACTGGCTTCTAAACCCACAAAAAGTAACTAGATATCATAGCCTCTTTCCATTGTAGTGCTTTCAGTAAAAGTTCAGGACATTTACCATGGGTAAGCAGTAATGACATCACTTCTGCTGTTCAGTGGAGGTCGTACGAGGCTAGAACTCTCACCTCTGCTAAGCAGAATGAGGAGCCTCAAATATCAATGAAAGCCAAGGAAGGAACTTGAACTTCTACCTCCAATTGGCAGTAATGAGGTGGTGGTCTTAATGTCCCCTAATGGAGCAATATCAGAATAAGCCTATTAAAACTAAAGGCCTAAAAAGGATATGTGTCAAAATGAGATACATTAAAATAACCAAATCACAACAAAAAATACTTGTTATATAAAGAACCTGAAAGATAACAATATTAATGAAAAAAGTCAATCAAGTGATACAAACATCATAACAGATATGTTAGAAATATCTGACAAAGATTTCAAGCAACAGTCATCAAAATGCTTCACTGAGTAATTATAAATGTTCCTGAAACCAATGGGAAAAATAAAAAGCCTTAGCAAAGAAATAGAAAGTCTTAGTAGAGAAGGAGAAGAAATAAAGAAGCAAATAGAGAATTTAGAATTAAAAATACAGTAACTGAAATTAAAAGCACAGTAGATGGATTCAATGGCACAATAAAAGGAATGGGAGAATCAGTGAAATGGGACACATAACAGTAGAAATTACTCAATCTGAACAAGAAAGAGAAAACAAATTACACATAAAAAAACAGAACCTCAAGTACCTGCGGAATTGTAACAAAGGGTTTAACATTCACATAATTTGAATTTTGAAAGGAGAAGAGGAAGAGAGTAGGGCTAAAAAAGGATTTGAAGAAATAGTGCCTGAAAATTTCTCAAATTTGACAAATTACAGAAACCTGCATATTTGAAAAGGCAAATGAATTTCAAAGAGAATACATTTCAGGAAATCCACCCCAAGTCAGGTCATAATTGAACTGAAATGAATAAAAACAACTTGTAATGGAAATGGAATTTGAACAACACGGAGAAACTGGAGGCCACAAAGAATCGGTAAAACGTTTTGTCAGATGCCAGAAGAAAAGCACTGTCAATCTCTAATCTTATACCCACCAAAATATTCTTCAAGATGGAAACATTTTCACATGCCTGTATATGTGTGTGTGTAATTTAATATCTGGTGTATCCATTAAAAAGTTATACACTGAAAAACACTATTGATAAATAAAATGGAATGCAAAAAACTACTCAAGTAACTCACAAGGAAGGCAAGAACAAATAAAACAATATAAGAACAGAGAGAATGAATATGAAAGAAAAAGTATAATGGCAGCTTATAATCAGGTCATATTAATCTGTTTTGCCAATCTCTGCCTTTTAATTGGCGTGTTTAGGCCACTTAATGAAGTTCACACATGAGAAAAGTGGAAAGGTCTCAAATTGATATTCTGAGCTCTTACCTCAAGAACCCCAAAACAGAAGAGCAAACTAAACCCACAGAAAGCAGAAGGAAAGAAATAATAAAGATAAGAGCAGAAATCAAAGAAACAGCAAAAAAACACTACAGTAAATCAATGAAACAAAAGCTGCTTTAAAAGAAAACCATTAAGATTGACTAATTTTATTATTAAGTTGTTTTTTTTTTTTTTTTTTTTTTTTTTTTTTACAAAACAAAACGTAGCATCCAGCAATCACACTACTTGGTATTTATCCAAAAGAGTTAAAAACTTATATTCACACAAAAGACATACACACAGATGTTTATAGCAGCCTTATTCATAATAACCAAAACTTGGAAGCAACTAAGATGTTCTTTGGTAGGTGAATGGATAAACTGTGGAATATCCATACAATGGAAAATTAGTCACCCCTAAAAGGAAATGAGCTATGGAGACATGAGGTGACATAGAGAAAACTTAAATATATATTACTAAGTGAAAGAAGCCAATCTGAAAAGGCTACACACTGTATGATTCCAACTATATAACATTCTGGAAAAAGCAAAACTATGGAGACAGTAAAAAAAAATCAGAGTTTGCTAAGGATTAGGGAGGTGGGAAGAATGAATCGGCCAAGCGCAGAGTATTCTTTATAGTAGTAAAACTACTCTGTATGATACTACAATGGTGGATACATGTCATGATATATTTGTCCAAACCAATCAAACTTACAACACCAAGGGTGAACTCTAATGTAAATTACTGATGTTGTATGATAATGTGGCAATGTGTGTTCATGGACTGTCACAAACTTACCACTCTGCTGCCGGATGTTAATAGTGGGGAGGCTATGCATGTGGTGGGAACAGAGAGCATATGGGAAATCTCTGTACTCTCTACTCAATATTGTTGGGAATCTACAGCTTCTGTAAAAATAAAGTATATTAAAAAACAAATTATTACAACAATCTGACCCTTTTTCTTTGAGATCAGGAATATTTGCAGCGAATAATTTTCTCCTTTTAAGAATGTTTACTTAATGCAGAGTTCTGATCTAAAATCTTACCTTAATAATATTATTTCTAACTTTATCTTATTTTGCTGCTAGAGGTATATAAGCACAGAGCTATAACATGACTAATAATTAATGAACAAAATCCTTCACTCATGCAAATTATTTCTCTGGTAACTAAAAATTGGCCTTAGCCCTCTCCTCCTAGTCTTCTTTCAGTCATTGCTTACAATTTCTCTGCTGCCCACTACATTGCTAGGCATTAGTTCTCTTGCCCTAACTAAATAATGCCTCAGTTGCTGAAAATGCAGCGTTACAGGATACTGTTTTACATTTGGACTTAATGAGGCCTTCATTTGCCTAATACTTACATACTTGGTCCCAGACTCACAGTAGTTATAACATTAGTTATAACTTGTACCATGACCAATCCTTTTATTCCTTCCATTTTTTCTATAATTTTTGTTATTAATTGTAAAGACCACTAAAATAACTATATTGTTTATATTTTAAATCGACTTTTAGCACCAACAGAGGGAATATTGTATTCTCTGTGTGATTGTCCACCTTAAAAATGATGAATGCTCTTTCTTTAATTCTGTATAGATTTTAGATTTTTTAATTAGGAGATATCAATATCTCTTACTGCATATGCCTATGCTCCCTGTTTTTATTGGCTATAAAATTTGGATCCAAGTAATAGTGACCTCTTTACCCTGCTGCTCAGAAAATCTGTGCAATGACAGAAAAGTTCTATTTCTTCTATTATTTGTAATTATTTGAGAATAGCACCTATCATTTTCTTTTTGCAGGAAGGTTTTTACTACCTTCTATGTAATGTTAATATTTTAGGCAATTGCATCAAAGCAGACATTTTGAGAACATTAAAAAATAAAAACAAATTATTTATGTTCTTAAGAAAATCTAAGTTAAATTTAAAGACTTCAAAAATTCTCTGGAATTAAAAAATACTTGATAACATGAGGCAAATTTTAATTCTTAAGCAAGCACATATCAATTAAGGAACATGTTTTTAAAGAAGATATTAAATGCAGTGCAGGAAAACAGAGGCCATTCTGTAAAACTGAAACAAAAATAGGAATAATTTATTTTCTAAATAGACATACAAATTAAGTCCTTATCACATAAAGCAGGGGGAAAAGGCACCATGATTTAAAAGAGAATACAGTTTTTTTTAAAGTACAATAATATTTAGATTTTATCTAATTTTACAGCAATTTTATGGGAAATAATTGTCAGCTATTTAATTGAAACAAAATGATAAAGGAACTCAAGTAATTCATTTGTTCATTTTATCATAACATATAACTTTAGTAAAAGTATAACAGAATAAAACCCATCTGTCAGATGAACGTAGATAATAGTGATGTACAATTACATACATATTTATCAAAAAAGCCAATAAAAGTTCCTACAAAAGTAAAACTTGTAACAGTGCTTGGAGCAGTCAAAATGCTATGAAAAAATTTCAGAAAAAATGTTTATAGGTAAAATTTAAGGGAAAAACACAACTTTTGTTTATCAAGGGACACTATTAAGAAGTGAAAAGATGATCTACTGAATGTGAGAAAATATTTGCCAATCAAATCCAGTATACAGAATATACAAGAAACTACTCAACAATAAAAAGATGACAATCCAATTAAAAAATAACACCAAAGCATTGGCAACAAAAGCCAAAATAAACAAATGGGACCTAATTAAACTCCAGAGCTTCTGTACAGCAAAAGAAACAATCATTAGAGTGAACTGGCAACTAAGAGAATGAGAAAAAATTTTTGCAATCTACTCATCTGACAAAGGGCTAATATCCAGAATCTGTAAAGAACTAAAACAGATTTACAAGAAAAAAACAAACCCATCCAAAAGTGGGAGAAGAGTATGAACAGACACTTTTCAAAAAAGACATATATGAGGCCAACAAACATTCTCATTACTGATTATTAGAGAAATGCAAATCAAAACCACATTGAGATACCACCTCACGCCAGTTAGAATGATGATCATTAAAAAATCTGGAGACAGATGCTGAAGAGGATGTGTGGAAATAGGAACACTTTTACACTGTCGGTGGGAGTGTCAACTAGTTTAACCATTGTGGAAGACAGCGTGGCGCTTCCTCAAGGACCTAGGAATAGAAATTCTATTTGACCCAGCAATCCCATTACTGGGTATATACCCAAAGGATTACAAATCATTGTATGATAAGGACACATGCACACATATGTTCATAGTGGCACTGTTTACAATAGCAAAGACCTGGAACCAACCCAAATGCCCATCAACGATAGACTGGACAAGGAAAATGTGGCACATATACACCATGGAATACTATGCAGCCATAAGAAACGATGAGTTTGTGTCCTTTGTAGGGACATGGATGAATCTGGAAAGCATCATTCTCAGCAAACTGACACAAGAACAGAAAATCAAACACCGCATGTTCTCACTCATAGGTGGGTGTTGAACAATGAGAACACATGGACACAGGGAGGGGAGCATCACACACTGGGGTCTGTTGGGGGGGCCAAGGGAAGGACAGCAGGGGTGGGATGGGGAGGGATAACATGGGGAGATATGCCAGATGTAGGTGACGG
>PVKP010035064.1:9907-23725 GCA_004027715.1 Plecturocebus donacophilus | reverse complement strand
CTGAGACCCCCAAGGCATAGTCCCTGGGACCAACAGCAGCCTGGAGGCAACACCAGGTAGTCCCAAGTGAGCTCACGCTTCTGCCGGGAATATGGTCTATAAAGGAGCTGGAAATTCGAGGATAATTTTTAGAGGCCACCGAGAGGCTATGAATCTTACCACCCACAGAGGAAGGCGCTGGGGTTTCTGCTTCCCCTCCAGTCAACAAAAGAGAGTGTGTAGAGGGGAGACCCTGAGAGCCAGGAGCCCATTCACAGCAGTATCTATCGGTGAATGATGAACTTCCGCTCCCCACCTCACGCCCCTCAGCAACTTGGGCAAAAGAGGTGACAGCACCAAGTGGCAAATAAAGCCAAGGCCAAACACAAGCTGCTCTCCCCTTGAAGAGAGCGAGGTTCTGTGCAGGCCCACAGTGGAAGGGGTGACCTCTCTCTCCAAATGCGGCTCAGAGTTGTTTCTGTGGTGGGCAAGGGGTTTCATCTGCCCAGGGCAGGGCTTGCCCCACATCTCACCGAGGGATGGGGGAGAACGCACCCTAAAGAGTAAAGTTAGACAGTGGGAGACCAAAATCAAGGTGCTTTTGATTGGATTAAGCTTGTCTGCCACAGCAGTAGGACTAGCATTTTGAACATGTTCTGTAATTGTGTTGTCATCTCAACTGAATACATAATTGATCAGCATAAGTTCACGCACACTGGGGTGTGCTTACTAATTTGATGGATTTGGTGACTTAGTGATTTCTACCTGCTGTCACGATGGAATCTGAGACCTCCATTTCTTTTTTTCTTTTTCTGGAGTTCGGTATGGAAAGATGGCTTTTAGGATTCTCAATGAAAAATGTGCCAACATGCAGTGTCTCAGAGCCAAACATACCAAAGGCAAGAAAAGCTAGAATCCTTGGAACATTTTTAATTTCTGGAGAAAAGGCAGTACCAGCTCGCAGAAGAGGATCAGAATTCTAGGGAACTGTGGCCAGGGCTGAATGCTGAAGGGAGATGGCAGCTGCGGCACCTCCCCGAAATGCAGGCCCTGCTCATGGAGCCCAGGCAAGAGCTGTACCTTAGAGGGCAGAAATCGTACTTGGAGGAAATGAGAACGGGTTGGCCTCTGGGGAGTGGGCTGGGCCAACTGTGAAGCAGCAGCCGCTTTCCTGAAAGGGCTGTGAGGTTACTCAGGGGTGATATTTGTCAATTTAAATATTTGTGCATTTTACTCTATGTAAATCTTACCCTTCAAAACAGAAAACAAACTAGTTACTGATATACACGTGGAAGTGCTTAGGGACAGGTAATGCCTGCAACATAATTTGAAATGCATAAAAAATAAGATAGATGGAAGAATGGAAAGTTATGTAATACTTTCCATATATATACCAAAATGGTTAACTATAGAATTGAGATGGAAGATACACAATTATTTCAATTATCTACAGGTATGAAATTTTTCATTAAAAAATTGGCCAGGCACAGTGGCTCTTGCCTGTAATCCCAGCACTTTGGGAGGCCTAGGAAGGCAGATCACGAGGTCAGGAGTTTGAGACCAGCCTGGCCAGTGTGAAACCCCGTCTTTACTAAAAATACAAAAATTAGCCAGGCATGGTGGCACATGCCTGTAGTCCCAGCTACTTGGGAGGCTGAGGCAGGAGAATCCCTTGAACTTGGGAGGCGGAGGTGGTTGCAGTGAGCCAAGATTGCACCACTGCACTCCAGCCTGGGCGACAGAGACTCCATCTAAAAAAAAAAAAAAATACTGGGTGCAGGCATGCCTTTGCTGTATTGGCAAATGTCCCTCTGAACTCAGAACCCATGCTTTTCCTTCCAGGCCTAGGACAGTTGTCAGTTTCTAACCTTGACAGCATACACGATACTTCTGAGTACAGAAACATTGGAGTTGTTGTATGTGGAATATCATTATTTAGATTCTTAAAAATCTTGAATTTTGGCCAGGCGCGGTGGCTCATGCCTGTAATCCCAGCACTTTGGGAGGCCGAGGCAGGAAGGTCACCCGAGGCCAGGAGTTTGAGACCAGCCTGGCCAACATGGTGAAATCCTATCTCTACAAAAAAATACAAAAATTAAGGCTGGGCAAGGTGGCTCACACCCATAATCCCAGCACTTTGGGAGGCCAAGGGCAGGCGGATCACGAGGTAGAGATTAAGACCACCCTGGCCAACACGGTGAAACCCCGTCTCTACTGAAAATACAAAAATTAGCCAGGTGTGGTGGTGGGCACCTGTAGTCCCAGCTACTCAGGAGGCCGAGGGAGGAGAATCACTTGAACCCAGGAGGTGGAGGTTGCAGTGAGCTGAGATTGTGCCACTGCACTCCAGCCTGGGTGACAAAGTGAGACTCTGTCTCAAAAAAAAAAAAAGTAGCCAGGTGTGATGGTGGTCACCTGTAGTCCTAGTTACTCAGGAGGCTGAGGCCTGAGGCAGGAGAATCACTTGGACCCAGGAGGTGGAGGTTGTAGTAAGCTGAGATTGCACCACTACACCCTAGCCTGGACGACAGACTCTGTCTTAAAAAAAAAAAAAATCTGAATTTTAACTTTTTTTTTTCCCTGTAAACCTTCTCTGTGGCCATAAACTTTTGCATATTTTTTTTTTTTGAGACAGGTTCTCACTCGGTCACCCAGGTGGAGTGCAGTGGCACACTCAGAGCTTGCTGCAGCCTCAACCTCAAGGCATCCTCCCACCTCAGGCTCCCCAATGGCTAGAACTACAGGCAAACATCACCACGCCCAGTTATTTTCGAATTTTTGGTGGAGATGAGGTTTTGCCATGTTGCCCAGGCTGGTCTTGAACTCCTGGGCTTAAGCAACTGATCCACCTTGGCCTCCCAAAGTGCTGGGATTACATTATAGGAAGGAGCCACCATGCATGGCCAAATTTTTATGTCTTAAGAGGATTCCAGGGAATTATGCTTGCCTTGCTGCATTACAAACTCCTAATGCACATGGTGGGCTCCTGATGTACAAAATCCTGGTGCTCAAGGGACTGGGAGGCAGAGTATCTTCATTTTCATAAGAAACTTTCCCCAGGACCTTGATGGAATGCTTTTAGGATGGGGAACTTTAAGGCAAACAACAGGGGAACTAAGGGAAGGTGGAAGGGACAGGCCTCCAGCCCTATTCCGAACGCTTGCTCTGGAGCCAGAACACCTCCCGCCAAGAAAAGACCCACTCCCCATCCTAGAAACCTGACCTCTCCTCCTCTGACCTCCTTCCACATTATTCTTAGAGAAACTCAAGCAAGACGGAGGAGCCTCAGACTTGGATCCCAGCTTCTGAGAACACAAGGAAGATGCTGCTGGCCACAGCCCACTTTCATTTGAAGCATGGAATCTAGGAGAGAATCACCACACAGGGTCCGAAGTCATCCACTCTCAGGGGGCGCTTCCTAGGTCCACAGGGACAGGGTAAACCAGTGTTTCCCAGACAATGTTACTTGAAGATTCGGGGAAAACTATTTGAAAGATTATTTTTATATTAAGACAATCACAGATATATTATAGAATGGAAAATTCCTATTATCTTTCATTAAAGTAGATTTTGAGGAAATTTTGCCAAGCCCTTGTAAACTACACCCCTGAACTCCCAAGAGTACATATTTTACTCCTCTGATAGCATTCAGGAAGCTTCACTGGAAAATCTGGGAGGTACTGCTAGATGGAAGAACTCACAAACAGTGGTGCCTTCTGGGGCAGGGAGAAGGACAATGACGGGGATTTCCAGGTTCATACTACACAGTGTGGAGTCTTTTTCCTGTGTAACAGGAAACAGAAGACAAAAAGAAAAACCCTAATAACATTAAATAAATGTGGTTTCTGGGGGAAAAAACAAGAGTGTGGCTGGGCAAGAGGTGGGTAGGTGCCTGAGTGCAGTTGAATTCTGGGAAGCTCTTGATGAGAGGACCCCTGCACCTCGAGTCTGTGGGGCAGATGTCTGCCCAGGATGGGCTTATTTGGGTGAACAGGGGCCCTTCAGGATTTCTGGGGCAGGCAGTGTGGGAAGAGTGGGGCTATTTGAGTCCAAGACCCGTGTCCTAGCTATGAGGGCATAGGCAAGCCGTTTCAGACCCCAGGTCCTCATGTCTGAGGTGGCTCTAGTCTACAGAGGGTACCATAAGGTGAGAGCTACTGTATGTGACACACCGGGTGCGTTCCGGGTCCTCAGTAAGCACTGCTCTCTTCCTTTCCCCAGTGCAGCACAGCAGGAAAAAAACCTTTCAACACTGGCAGCAGTGTTGAAAGGGAAATGGTAAAAGGGGGACCAGGGCCAAGAGGCCCAGAAACCAGGGCACCAATTACACACCAAGCTACAGTAAGTATGGCCACAGGCACAAGAAGGAGCAGGCCTCTTGGAGGCCACGAACGTGATCTCCCACCAGCGCTGGAGGAGGCAACCAGGCCGCTGACGTGTGATTCCACAGGAAGAGAGAGGCCTTTTCAACCTAGTGTTTAAAGACACAACAGCAGGGTAAGCATTTTGGTTATTTTTAGTTAAAGAAAAACAGCTTTCTCCAAGGGCGACAAAGTGAACTGAAGGTCAGAAGGAAGCTGGGTGCAGGCTTCTCGCAAGCTCTTGCTCCAAAACCTGGAAATGAGGCGAGAGGGCCCTCCCGGAGCTCTGGGGAAGGCCGGCACAGCACAGGAGTTCCTTTGGTTGGGGAGGAAGAGCCACCAGCCCACACATGGTCACTGGATTGGTCTAAGTGGGCTCCAAGGTGGCTGTCATGTGCCAGTCTGCTAACATGGTTGACATTAACATTCTTGGGGGGAATTAAATTAAGGAGTGACATAGGGAGTCAGGAGAGTGGCCTATTCGGTTGGATTCTGAATCACAATCAGGAAATAGTCTTTATCTGCAAAAGAGAAAAGTAAAAAAAAAAAAATCACTAAATGTAAAATGAGAGAACAGACAAGAAAGCAAATAAGCCATTAAATCCCTAACCATAAAATGAGGAAGGGGAGAAAGCAATAAAAAGCATCAACGCTCAATATCTCGAAGTGCAAGTTTCCTGCGGGAGCTCCTGCAAGAGGGGCCTCCCTATGCCGGGCAGCAGGCACTCTGCAGTGCATCCTCTCTTCTGATCCTCCCCACAACAGTGGCAGCAGGTGGGCAGGATTCTCACCTGTTTTCCAGGTGGGGGGAACTCTGGTTCAAAGAGCTCCATGAATTGCCTAAGGCCATGGTTCTCAAAGTAGGGGGCATCCCAACCACCTGGAGGGCTCCTCTCCCAGAACTGTCATTTAGTGGGGCTGGGGCACAGCTCAAGAGTTCGCATCTCTAACAGGTTCCCAGGTGACGCTGATGTTCTAGGCTGTGGGAGAACCACTGGCTTAAGATTACCCAGCTGTGGGAGGACCACTGGCTTAAGGTTATCCAGCTGTGGGAGGACCACTGGCTTAAGGTTATCCAGCTGTGGGAGGACCACTGGCTTAAGGCTATCCAGCTGGTAGTGTCAAAGACGGAATTCCAACCGTAACCTCACTGGACTCAGGTAATGTTATTTTCTTTCTTTTTTCTTTCCCCCCCCCAAGACAGGGTCTTGCTGTGGTTGCCCAGGCTGAGTGCAGTGGCACGATCATGGCTCACTGCAGCCCCGACCTCCTGGGCTCAGGTGATCCTCCTGCCTCAGCCTCCTGAGTAGCTGGGACTACAGGCACGCCCCACCAAACCCGGGTAATTTTTTAAAAAGTTTTTTGTAGAAGGCCAGGCACTGTGGCTCATCCAGCACTTAGGGAGGGTAAGGTGGGCAGATCACTTGAGGTCAAGAATTCAAGACCAGCCTGGCCAATATGGTGAAACCTTGTCTCTACTAAAAATATAAAAATTAGCCAGGTATGGTGGCAGGTGCCTGTAATCCCAGCTACTTGGGAGGCTGAGGCAAGAGGCTTGCTTGAACCTGGGAGGCAGAGGTTGCAGATCGCATCACTGCACTTCAGCCTAGGTGACGAAATGAGACTCCATCTCAAAAAAAAAGGTTTTTTTGTACAGATGGGGTCTCACTATGTTGCCCAAGGTGGTCTCGAACTCCTGGGCTCCAGTGATCCTCCTGTCCCAGCCTCTTGGGATTACAGGTGTGAGCCACTTCACTCAGCCAGTTAATGCCAATTTTTGTCACAAACTCTGTTGGCTTTCCAGAACCTTCTGAACAAGAAAATGTCAAAAGGGGACAAAGCTGCCTGGATTCCAGCCCCAGGGATCTGGCTCAGAAAAGAGGAATGTCCATTATGAAATCACAGCAAGTCCAAATCCTCAGAGGTGAGCCTGAGTGCCTCTCATTTTACTGAAAAGGAAACTGGAGAAGTGAGATGTTTCTATTTTGCCCACTTAATCGAACCACAAACACTGATCAAGGCTTCTTTGTGTCCCGGTCTGGGTCACCCCCTTCTCATACAGCACCCAGTGAATCCTCGAGTCACTCTGAGAACATGGAGGGCTCAGAGAGTCAAAGGCCTTGCTCAAGCCAAGGAAAATCCATAGGTGGAGTATGGATAGGGACCTGAGTTTGACTCCATACTCTGAACTGTCCTGGTCTGCTGCCCTCTGCTGAGCATGACAGAAATGGCAGGACCTTGGCTCAAAGGACACTGTCCGTGAGAATCTGTCTGATTTGGAGACCACGTAATTTGCCTCATTCCCCCACATCCTGAACTCCCAGTGGGCCACTGGGGAGCATAAGGTCTGCTGTGCACAGAGTGAGTAGAAGATCACTCCTGGCCCGACTTTTTTTTTTTTTTGAGACGGAGTCTTGCTCTGTTGCCCAGGCTGGAGTGCAGTGGTGCAATCTTGGCTCACTACAACTTCTGCCTCCCAGGTTCAAGCAATTATCCTGCCTCAGCCTCCCAAGTAGCTGGGATTATAGGCACGTGCCACCACACCTGGTTAATTTTTGTATTTTTAGTAGAGACAGGGTTTCACCATGCTGCTCAGGCTGGTCTTAAACTCCTGACCTCGTAATCCGATCGCCTCGGCCTCCTAAAGTGTTGGGATTACAGGCATGAGCCACAATGCCTGGCCTCCCAGCCTAATTTTTAGGAGAGTGAAGCTTTGTCCTCTGCAGCCACACAACATGACATCCTGGGAAGGATTTCAGTTTAAATCTGATTCCAAGGCTTTTTTCCCTAACCCAGGCTAACACACTCAACCAGGCAGGGTGGCTCAGGAGATCAGTGCAGCACAGTCCCTTACTTCCTATTTGACATTTTACAGATGTGGATTTGGGGGTGTTCTGTAACTTGCCCAAGGTCATGCCTGTGAGAGGCAAGGCTGGGAAAAGATTCTGGGCCTCTTACAGTCTTTTCTCCCTGATGGATCAGGCATTACACAACGGACAGCATGATTTTGGAGTAAACGACTCTGGAGTTACCCTATGCCCTTCTCTGTGACTGACTTGCTCTGTCCCCACTCCTCTAGGGAGTGTCCCAGGGAGACTGTGGGCTGCTATGACTGGCTCTATAGTTCTTACTTTCCCATCCTTTCAGGCCTGGGGACAGACCTACACTGGTCTGCTGTGGGGAGTGGCTGACCCCCATCAAATGACTTCAGAACTCTGTGGCCAGCCTCCTCGCCATCTGTGTTCCCACACCCAGGGCACTCTGAGTCCCCAGATCTCCCACTGCCTTCCTTCATCTGGGCTCTAATCATAATCCTATCACCTCCTGCCCTAAAAACCTTTACTTGCAAGATCAAGTCCATGCAACTGGATTAGGTGTTTGTGACCCCCTCTAAATTGGACCAAAGTCTCACCTCTCACTCCTCCCCACTCACGTCCTGATGCCCTAGATAAGCAGTGCTGCAGCGGAACTGCACCGTCACGTGCATGTGTGACACATGCACACTCAACTATTGTGGCTCAGCCAAAAAAAAGCAAGAGGCCGGGCATGGTGGCTCATGCCTGTAATACCAGCACTTTGGGAGGCCAAGGTGGGCAGATCACAAGGTCAAGAGATTGAGACCATCCTGGCCAACATGGTGAAACCCCGTCTCTACTAAAAATACAAAAATTAGCTGGGTGTAGTGGCATGCGCCTGTAGTCCCAGCTACTCGGGAGGCTGAGGCAAGAGAATTGCTTGAACCCAGGAGGCAGAGGTTGCAGTGAGCTGAAATCACGCCACTGCACTCCAGCCTGGAGCCTGGCGACAAAGCGAGACTCCCGTCTCAAAAAAAAGCAAGAGTGAGAAAAAAGTAACAATGCAAAGATGGTCCTGGAGGCTCTGTCTGCCACCCCAGTCCATGAGTGAGAGCGAGGGAGCCAGGAAGGAGACATGGCCCTGTTGTTTGCTCCTGTGCTCCCATCCTTGTGGGACCCTCCCAGAATGAACATCTCCTCACCGTGAGAATGATCCCAAGGCCAAAACACAGGCACTGGTTGCACCACACAGCCCCCGAATGCAAGGCAAGCATATCATGTGAAAGAAACACAGCATCTGCCCTGGTACTGGAAGAAAAGCTGGCTGCAAGGGCCTAAGACAGGCCTGGCCTTAACATGTGGGCAGAGAACATGTTTTCAAGGATAAAATGATATAGTACTTTTACTTTACATTTTGGAGCAGAATGACTGAATATTCTTCCAAATGTGGCTTTCTGCCCTCCACCTTGCTCACACTGCTTCTTGTGCCCTTAAGATTCAGCTCCAATGTCTCCTCTTCTGGGAAGCCTTTGCAGACAAGACAGCCCAACAGTCCTGGCCACACCCTCTTCTATGTCCCAAATGCCTTTGAATTTCCCCCTATCAAGCCAGGGAGACACACGTGATGCTCACGTGTCTATCTTCCCCAGGAGTCTGGGGTTCCCCTCTGGGGCTGGTCCCTGGGAGGATCTGCTGTGGGATACCAGCTGGAGGCTGGCTAGGCAGTGAGGCAACAATCCAATTCCTTCAACTCCTCGGGCCCTGCTTGGATCCTCTGGAGACACCACTGTGCCAGGCCTCCTGATAAGCCAGAGAATGTGCTGTGAGGTCTGTTCCTACATGGGGAGGCAGAAGACCCCTTACCTGGTGCAACCATAATCTCATTTTTCTTGGAGCGAATTCGAAGGAAGGTGAGATCGTTCTGGGGGTCGATTTCACGCACGGTGCTCCGTGCCTTCAGGATGAAGCTGTGCATGAGGCTGGCATACTGGGTGGTGGTGGAGTTGTCCATGGTGCTCTTGATGGGAATGCCTGAGGGGAGAGCAGATGGAGACTGAGAGGATGTAGAGCCCCTTCTGCCGAGCTCCCACCCACACCTCTAATTGGAGAGAACTGGGAATAGCAGTTCCCAGTCAATGCCACCATCCACAGAGGGCTTGCTACATGACAGGCATGGTGCTGTGCAACCAAAGCATGCCAGCACCATGCCCTAGAACTACTCCATGGGTGGCAACACCATCTCATTCGCCATGAGGCTCTGAGCGGTGAGGCAACCTGTCTGTAGTCACAGAGTGGGGCCAGGATTCACACACAGGCCTGCTGGCTCACTCCTGGGTTCCTTTCCCAGGGCTGACTGGTTCCCAGCAGTAAAAGGAGAGACTAGCTCTGATTCAGGCAGAGACACAGATTAAAAAACTAATAAGTGTTTTTTAAAAAACTAATAAGGTTTTTAACAAAAAACTAATAAAATAAGTTTTTTTTTTTTTTTTTTTTTAAAGGGAGACTCTCTTCATAATGCTTAGAACCCAAACCAGGAAGTGCTTTTACAAATTTCTTTTTCTTTCCTTTTTTTTTTTTTTTTTTTATTGAGACAGAGTCTTGCTCTGTAGCCCAGGCTGGAGTGCAGTAGCATGATCTCTGCTCACTGCAACCTCAGCCTCCCAGGTTCAAGTGATTCTCTTGCCTCAGCCTCCTGAGTAGTGGCGATTACAGGCGCCTGCCACCACGCTTGGCTAATTGTATTTTTAGTAGAGACAAGTTTCACCATGTTTGCCAGTCTGGTCTCAAACTCCTGACCTCAGGTGATTCATCCACCTTGGCCTCCCAAAGTTCTGGGATTACAGGCATGAGCCACTGCGCCTGGCCTTATAAATTTCTAAATACTAAAAAGTAGAAGAGAAAAAGTCAACTTATGCTGGGATATAACCATCACCGTTCCCACCCAAGGGAGGCTTGGGGTCCAGCTGTAAACACACTGTCCACATGACTGTGCGCCCAAGTTAAAGCATGTTTCTATGTGTGTATGACAAACATAGAAACATGAAACATATGTTGATCCTTTGTAAATAGCACTGTTACCTCTTTCAAAGAGCCCACTGAGTGGGCAGTCCATAGAGCTCCCCAGTCCCTGTTGTTGGCTACTTAGGGGGTGGGTTTGTTACCAGTATAATTATCTGGGCAGTGAACATCACTGTGTACCAAGCCTTTTGTTTGGAGGACTATTTCTGTGAGATGAACCATTAAATGGACCTTACTCACTGGATGGTGCCTACTGTCACAGAGGTAAGGAATGTGGCTCAATTGGGCCAGCAGATACCTGTGAGTTGGCTGTGACATATGAGCAGAAGGCTCCATCCATGAGCCCCAAGAGCCTGCCAGCTGACAGGCACTTGAGGAATGTGGCACAAGTGGCTCCTCATATGTAAGTGACCAGTTTTGGGGCCCAGGACCCTGCTTATCTGGCCCACAGCTGCTTAGCCTAGGTATCAGCCAAAGGCAGTTAGTTATCAGGCCGACCGGCTGGGTGGTGAAGAAACTGGCCCGATCTCCTAGGGCACGAGGAATGCGAGGATGGGCAGAAGAGGACACAGTGGCAAAAGAAGCAGGTGAGTCAGAGAGACTTTTTGAGCCAAGTGAAGTCAGGAGAACAGGTTGTTGTCATCACTTGTCTGCAAGAGACAAGATGACCAGGTCACCACGGCTGCTGCTGGCTCCTGAATGGCTACAATGTGCATGGCAGGACCCTGTGAGGCCTTCTCTACAGGTGAAGCTTCCTGAGGATGGCAGTAATGATTGCATCCATTATAATCTACCCATGATGGGGCAGCAATGGGGTAGGAGCCACCACAACCCCTTCTGCCCACCATCGCATTCCTGGGGACCTAAGAAAACAAGATTGGGCCAGTTTCTTGCCATCCAGCAGGTCAGTCTCATGACTGCCTTTAGCCGATTCCTAGGCTGGGTAGCTATGGCCAGATTAACAGGGCCCCAAACTGATCTTACACTCAGCTTTGCTCCTTCACAGCTATGCAGGCTTGGACAAGTGATAAAACCTCCCGAGCCTCCACTGCCTTATCAGTAAAATAATATCTGTGCTTCAGATATTACTCAGCCAGGAGGGCTGAATATTGCTTAATTCATCTGAGAATGTTTAGCAAGAGTACACTTAATAAATGTTAATAAACACCACTTACACAATAAATCCCATTTCCATTAGTTGAGGGGATGGGACTGTTGCTTAAACCTGGAAGGCCCTTGCTGAAACACAGCCCACCCACCGAGGGCCAGGACCAGAGCCCAGGTGGAGCCCTGGGTTGGCTGTTCTTGCTACCTGGCCAGGAACCTTCCTCTTAGCTCACCTTTGGGCCCTAATGGTAAGAGGCCTATAGTCTCAAGACGTGGCATGGTTTGGGTGATCAAACCCCTTGACCTTCTCTTTTTATACACCACAAAGCCACCTTCTCACAGATCCCTCTGCCTGGAACTTTGTTTCCTTCCCTTGTTCACTCATGGCTCCCACTTTGGTCCCTGAGATCTCCATCTTCGGGTGACACCTTCCATCCCTACTGGTGGCACCATCCCAGCACCACATAGCTTTCCTGTCAGCAGTTCCCAGGTTACACTGCACCATTACAAAGTGATAATTATTCCATCCCCCACCACAATGTAAGCTCCCCAAGGGCTTGACCAAGTCTGATTTGCTCATTAGTGCCCCCAGAGAGAGAGAGTATTAAGCTTTGACTGCAATTGGTGAGTGGTCAAAGGGTCTTCCTTCAGCAGATTGTACAGATACTGGCATGGGTCTAATCACATCCATACAATCGGGAGCTGTGTGAAACAGACAAGAAACTAAACATCTACTGGCTCACTCCAAAAACAAAAGAAAACATGGAAGTACAGGGGAAGGGACCAAAATGGGGAAGAAATTCAAATAATGACAAAGATTAATTCCAGATTCATTGGCTGCCAGAGCTGGAGGAGACCTCAGAGATGGCCTAGTTACTAGGCCACCTGCTCCCAGCCTCTGCCCTAACAAATGAACACTGTGTAGCCTTGCAGAAGTAGATGGTCACCGGGGAGGCACAATTTCTAACCTGGGGCTCCAATCTGTTGGGATTCACCCCCAGGCCCTTCCACCACACCCAGTTCCTTCAAGCAATAAAAAACATCGAAAAAATTCAACAGATACTTTAGTCAAACACCAACTCTGTGCCAACACCGTCCTAAGTACTGCAGACAGGAATGAACGCCAAGAGACCATTTTTGCCTTCATGGGGCTTACACACTTAAGCCTTGTATTTTGCCTGTGTGGGTAGCAGCAGAGGATGGCAGGGGTCTGGAGAAGTTTAAATGGAATGAAATTTCCCTCACGTTTTCAGTAAAGCTGCATAAACTCACACTTTTATTATGAAACACCATTTGAATCTAGCCAAGGCAGAGATGTCAAAAGGCAGTGGCAGGTAGCTGGAAAGTATCAGGACTCAGGTATATCATGAGTTTCAGGGGCAGGAGCAATCACTCTGGGTTAGGGTGATCAGGGAGAGGGTCCTGAAGGAAGAGGCAGCTGAGCTGAATGGCAGGGCGGAGTGGGGCGGTGGGAGGGGGTGGTAGGAAAACCCTAGGTAAGATCATAGGGATCCCAAATATAATTATCCCCAAATAATCATTCTTAATGGAAGCTTCCAGAGGGCTTAAAGGCTCCATGGATCAGTGGGAAGTATGACCAACCCAGATTCTGGGTTCTGTCCACACCCATCCACAGCTGCGTGACCTTGGCCAGTTTCCCACACCTCTCTCAGCTTTGGGTTTCTCATCTGAAAAATGGGCAAACCCTCGAGTTGCAAGGTCACTGTGTGAGATGTAAATGAGACACTGACGTGGGTGCCCTGAGAATGGGATGCAAGTTAAAGATACACACACACACATACAAACACACACACACACACACACTTACTGAGACATTCATAGGCATTCCATGCCAGGCACTATTCTAACAGCTTCCCTTAGAGGAAGGCAAAATTATCCATATTTTACAAATGAGAAACCTGAACAGAGAAAGTGGCTTATGCCCGAACCACATAGCTGCTAAATAAGTAGGGCCCAGATTCAAAGCCAGGTGGGCTCATTCTGCATTCCATGTTCTCAGGTATGGTGCGATCGGCCCCATGAGTATACAAAAAAGCAGCACTCACTGGTATCTAAAAGGTAAGTAGCTGGGGCTAGATCTCCCCAGTGAAAAGGCTTGGCAGTTTTAAGGCAAGAATGAGAATCTCTCCTTTGCGAGTCTGGGTGGAAGCCTAGGGATCACAGCTGGGGCTGCTGGCCCCTGGGATTGTTTCCCTGGAGTCATGTCTAGTCCCAGAAGTTTCTCTCTTAGTGACAAAAGTCTTTCAGGTCTTGAAGCAAGAGGTGCCCAAAAGAGATTTCCTGGACCATCACTGCACTCGAGGCAGTTGGGGGCTGAAGAGGGGAAAGGAGTTGCCTCAGGCCACCCAGCTGATCAGAAGCAGCCTGAGCAGGGGGCCTGCTCCTGCCTCCACAGTGTCCCAAGGGCTCCCAGGCTCCTGTGAATGAAATGACCACATGGTTTAATCAGAACTAGGCAGGACTGGGGAGCATGCTCTGTCTAGCTCTGTGTTTGCCAGGGCTCTGCTGACTTGGAAATTAACATTGTGTTTGTTTTT
>PVKP010035063.1:0-23676 GCA_004027715.1 Plecturocebus donacophilus | reverse complement strand
CTTATGGTGCTTTTTCCAGGCCTGCCCATGCCCACTCATGGACCAATCAGCAGTTGTCCTCCATTCTAAGCCCATAAAATCCTTAGCCTCAGCTAGACTTGGACAGATGTTGAAACCACCTGCTGCAGGAAGGAGCTACCAACTTTGAGTTTCCCTGAGTTTTCAGGACAACCTGCTTGTGGAAAGAAGATACCCACTTTGGGTATGAGTTGTTCTGTCACTCAATAAAGCTCCTCTCTGCCTTCCTTACCCTCTAGTTGCCTGAATACCGCATTCTTCCCGGACGTGGTAATGAGAACTTGGGACCTGCTGTATGGCAGAACTGAAAGAACAGTAACACAAACAACACTGAAACCTGTCCCCACTTGCCACATTGCTGGAAATGAGAATAAGAGAAGAGCTGCAGTCCTTTGGGGAGGCCAGAACTAGGGCTTACTCACAGGGCTGTGACACCTTCTTTGAGGCTGTGCATTTCCAAGTTTCCAAGAGCCAGCTACCACATTCCCCTCATTCAGACATGCGTGCCTACAATGGAAGCTGCATGCAGTATATCTGATTCAGCTGTAGCTTTTCATGAAGCCAGAGTCTGTGCTGGTGCCTGGAGCTGCCCTCCCGACAGCAGCAGCTGGCATGCCTGGCTGTGTGGAGTGGCCAGACCCAACACTTTCCACTCCACACCTTGCTTACCCATGGCAGGCATGGGATACAGGCTGGTAGTGTGTGCTGAGCACAGCTTGCCACACAAAGTGGGCATAATGAGCTCAGTAGGCACAAGCCAAAACTCAGGCAGAAATGCCACTGGCCACAAAAGTTTCCAGCTGGAAAAGTGATACCCTAAAGGTCTCATGGCAAAAGCATGACACAGAAGAGGAAACCTGAGTAGCCAATAGCATAGGAAAAAATAGCAATTTTAGTTATCCATGATTAAATGATATGAAAAAGAATGTTATGAAAACCAAAGAAACCACAATATTATGTCACTTTATATTGGTAAGAAATTCACAAAATTCTGGTGGGAATTAGTAAAATAATTTGCTGTACATGAAAGTTCCTAAATTCCAATTGTAAGTGAAAGAAACAACCATAAAGAAACTTTTGTTCACATACACCAGAATACATGTATGAGATGACCAGGAACCATGGAATTATTTTTTTCTCTCACTTTCTTCTCACTTTTATTTTCTTATAATGAAGACACTTTACACAAGATCTACCCTCTTAACAGATTTTTGAGTGTACAATGCAGTATTGTCAACCATAGCAACAATGTGGTGCAGCAGATATCTAGAACTTAATTATCTAGCATAAAGGAAACTTCATACACTTTGATTGGCAACTCTTAGTTTCCCTCTTCTTCCAGATTCAATGTGTTTAACTATATAGGAACTTCACATTAGTAGAATCATGCAGTATTTGTATTGTAACTGGCTTATTTCCCCTAGTATAATGTTTTTCAGGTTCACTGCATATTGCAATATTTTCTACTTTTTTTAAAAGCTGAATAATATTCTACTGGATGTTTAGACCACATTTTCTTTACACATTCATTAATCATTCATTATTTAGGTTGTTTTTACATCTTGACTATTGTTAACAGTGCAGCCATCAACATAAGGATGCTAATATCTCTTCAAATTCTGATTTCAATTCTTTTGGGTAACTAGAAATGAGAGAGCTTCAACATGTGACAGTATTATTTTTAGTTTTTTGAGGAAAACAGTATAAACGAACCTTTATACTGTGTCATTTCACATTTCGCTAACAATGTAAAGGGTTCCAATGTCTGCAAATTCTTGCCAACACTTGTTTTATTTTGTTTGGTTTTTGTTTTTGTTTTAAATAATAGCCATTCTACAATATGTGACATGATACTGTGGTTTTAATCTGCATTTCTCTAATCATTAGTGACATTGAGCATCGTTTTGAAGACTTATCTCACATATGTATGTTCTTTTTTGGGGAAAATGTCTATTTCAGTTCTTAACTCATTTTTAATAGAGTTATTAATTTTGTATTGTTGTTGTTTTGTTTTGTTGTTCAGTTATTTGAGTTTCTCAGACATTTTGGAAATTAGCCCCCAGTCAGATTGCTAAAATTGTTCTCTCAATCTATAGGTTGGCTTTTCATTTTGTTTGTTGTTTCCTTTGCTGTGAAGAAGCTTTTTATGTTTGATGTAGCCCCACTGGTGTATTTTCACTTTTGTTGCCTGTGTTTTTGTGTCCTATTTATGAAATTATTGCCAAGGCTAATCTAAAGAATTTTCTCTATAATTTCTTCTAGGAGTTTTGTAGTTCTGGGTAGTCCATTCAAGTGTTTATTCCATTTTGAGTTCACATTCATGTCTTGTATAAGATAAAAATCCAATTTCATTTTATTCATATGACTATCTGGTTTTTCCAACATTATTGTGAAAAGTCTAATCACTTCCCGAACATGTATTCTTGGCACTTTATTAAAAAACAGTTGACCATATATTCATGGATTTACTTCTTCACACTCTGTTTTCATTAGTCTATATGCCTGTTTTTATGCCAGTACAATACTGTTTTAGTAACTATAGGTCTAAAATATATTTAGAAATCAGGAAGTGTGATGTCTCCCCAGCTTTATTATTTTTCAACAGTGTTTTTCTACTTGGGGTCCTTCATGAATCCAGATAAACTTTAGAATTGTGTTTTAAATTTCTGTTAAATATTCCTTTAGGAGTATGATAGTGATTGCATTCAGTTTATAAATTGCCATTGGATAGTATAAACATTTTGTCAATATTTTGTCTTCTGATCAATGAACATGGGATGTGTTTCCATTTGTTTCTGTCTTTAGTTTCTGTCATCAATGTTTTGTACTTTTCAGTTTGCAAGTCTTTCAATTCTATATTAGTCACAGTTCCTCAGAAGAACAGAATCAACAGGATATATGTATATAAAATGGGGAGTTAATTAAGGAGAATTGATTCATGCAATTACAAAGTGAAGTCCCACAACAGGCTATCTACAAGCCAGGGAAGGAGAGAAGCAGTAGTGTGGCTTACTCCAACTCCCAAAGCTTGAAAATCAGGGAAGCTGACCGTGCAGCTCTCAGTCTGAGGCAGAAGGCCCAGAGCCCCTGCGAGGCCACTGATGCAAGTCCCAGAGTCCAAAGACTGAGGAACCTGGAGTCTGAAGTTCAAGGGCATGAGGAGAGGATGCAAGTGTCTGGTATGGGAAGAGAGAGAGAGCTGGAAGAATGAGCAAGCAAGCTTCTCTTCTCTTCTTCCTGCTTTGTTCCAGCTGCACTTGCAGTTAATTGATGCCCATTCACATGGAGGGTAGGTCTTCCTCTCCCAGCCCACTGACTCAAATGTCAGTCTCCTCCAGCAGTATCCTCTCAGACACACCCCAAAACAATACTTTGCCAGCCAACTAGGCAGCCCTTAATCGAGTTAAGTTGACACCTAATAATAACCATTATAACCTCCTCAGTTACATTTATTTCTAACTATTTTATTATTTTTGATGATTTCCTAAATAGGACTGTTTTCCTAAAACCTTTTCAGGTAGTTCATTGTTAGTGTATAGAAATACAATTGATTTTTGTATATTGATTTTGTATTCTGCAACTTTATTGAACATTTCTATATTCAATAAAGAAATAGTCAATAAGTAGAATATTGAAATCTTACAGAAAATCCTAAAGACTTCATAAAAACACCTAACAAGAAATGTTATAGAAAATCCTAAACACTTCCAAAAAAAATCGGTCTTTAGGATTTTCTATATGATTATGTTTTCTACAAACAGACAATTTTGCTCCTTCCTCTTAATATGAATAGGTTTTAAGAATTTGTTAAGCTAATTATTCTGGTAGTTGAATAGAATTGCTAAGCATGGGTATTCTTGTCTTCTGATTTTAGTGAAAATACTTTCTGTTTTTTACCATAGAAAATGATATTAGCTATGGGCTTTTCATATATATTTTTTACTATGTTGAAGTAACTTCCTTCTATTTCTAGTTTTTAATGTACCATGAAATTACGTAGGTTTTTTTTTGCATTTATTGAGAAGATCATATGATTTTTATTCTTCATTCTGTTAACATCATATGTCACATTATTTTTTTTTTAATGTGAAGAACTATCCCTGCAGGCTGAAGATAAATCATACTTGGTCATAGTGTATGATTCTTTTAATGTGCTGTTGATTTTGATTTGCTGGTATTTTATTTTGTTGAATATTTTTGCAAGTACATTTTTCAGATTTACTGGCCTGTAGTTTTCTTTCCTTGTAATGTCTTTGTTTAAATTTGATATCTGGGTACTTCTGGTTTCAAAAAAAGGAGTTTAGAAGTGTTCTCTTCAATTTGTTTGAAGAGTTGGTATGAATTCTTCTTTTAATGTTTCATAGCTTTTACTAGTAAAACAGTCTTTCTATAGGCTTTTTATTTTGGGGGGGGTGTTTATTTGATTACTGTTTCAATATCCTTATTAGTTATAGATCTGCTCAGATTTTGTTTTTTTTATAATTCAGTCTTGGCAGCTTGTATGTTTCTAAGAATTTATCCATTTCTTCTAGGTTATCCAGTTTCTTTATGTATTCATAGTAGTCTCTTATGATACATTTTACTTCTGTGGCATTAGTTGTAATGCCTTCTCTTTGATTTCTGATTTGATTTATTTAAGTCTGAGTCTTCTCTCTTATTTTCTTAGTTTAGCTAAAATTTTGTCAATTTTGTTTAGGTTTTCATAAAATTAACTCTTATGATTGTTTTTTCTATTGCTTTTCTCTCCTCTATTTTAAAATTTCTGTTCTAATCAGTATTATTTCCTCTTTTCTGCTAACTTGGAGCAGTTCGTTCTTCTTTTTCTAGATCTCTGAGAGGTAAAGTTATATTTTTAAAATTCTGAGACATTTATTCTTTTTAAATGTGTGTTTATCACTATAAACTTTCCTCTTGGTACTGTTTTTGCTACATTCTACATGTTTTTGTATGCTATGTTTTAATATCTGTTTGTCTCAACGTGTGTGTGTGTGTGTGCGTGCACCTGTATGTGTGTACATTTATTTATTTATTTATTTATTCATGTATTTTGAGATGGCATCTCCCTCTGTTGACCAGGCTGGAGTGCAGTGGCACAATCTTGGCACACTGCAACCTCCACCTTCCAGGTTAAAGCGATTCTCCTGCCTTAGCCTCTCAAGTAGCTGAGATTACAGATGAGCACCACCACACCTGGCTAATTTTTGTAATTTGAGTAGAGACGGTGTTTCACCACATTAGCCAGGCTGATCTCAAACTCCTGACCTCAGGTGATCTACCCACCTGGCCTCCCAAAGTGCTAGGATTACAGGTGTGAGCCCCCGCCCCCAGCCTGTCACAATATATTTTTAATTTCTCTCTTAATATCTCTTCTGAACGATTTATTGTTTAATAGTGTGATGTTTACACTCTATTAAACAAAATTTTAATCTAATATTTGTTAAGGATTGATCTGTGGCCTAACATGTCTGATGGTCTATCTTGAACATTCCATGTGTTTGAGAATAACGTATACTCTTTTGGTATTGGGTGAAAATTTAAATGTGTCTATTAGTCCATTTAGCCTACAGTATTGTTCAAGTCTGCTGTTTCTTCATTGATTTTCTGTTGGTTGTTCTATCCATCATAAAAGTGGGGTATTAAAGTATTCTATTGTTAATGTATTCTGCCCATTTCTTTTTTTCAATTCCGTCAATGTTCCCTTTCATATATAAGTGTCTAATTTTGGATACATGTATATTTATAATTGTTCTATTTTCCTGGTGAAAAAACATTTGTATGATTATATAATGTTCTTCTTTGCTTCTTGTGACAGTTTTTGACTTAATGTCCATTTTAACTTACATAAATATAGCCACTTCTGCTCCCTTTTGTTTAATATTTCCATGGAATACATTTTCCTATCCCTTCACTTTCAGAAGTTCTTAAATCTAAAGTGAGACACTTGTGGCTAGCAGAGTTGGATCTTATATTTTTTATTAAAAAAAAATCCATTCAGCCACTTCATGTCTTTTGATTTGGGAATTTAACCAATTTACAGTGGAAGTAATTTATAGCTATGCACTCATGTATTGCATAATGACATTTTGATCAATGATGGACCACATACTCAAGATTATAATAGGTTATAATGGTGCTAAAATATTTTTATCATCTAGTGATGTTGTAGCTCTCATAACATCATCGAACAACATATTATTCATGTGTTAGTGGTGATGTTTTTATAAATAAACCAACTGCACTGCAAGTCATATAAAAGTCCGATATAAACAATTATGTACAATACATTATACTTGATAATAATGATAAATTACCACAATTATGGTTTATGTATTTACCATACTATACTTTTAATTATTGTTTTAGGGTGTACTCCTTCTACTTATTAAAAAAAAAGTTAAGTGCACCGTGGCCTCAGGAAGGTTCTTCAGCATGTCTTCCAAATAAAGGCACTGTTATCCAAGGACATGACAGTTCCATGTGTATTATTGCCCCTGAAGACATTCCAGTGGGACAAGACGTGAAGAGAGAAGACAGTAATATTGATGATCCTTGACCCCATGTAGGTCTGGGATAATGTGTGTGTTTATGTCTTAGTTTTAACAAGAAAGTTTGATAAGTAAAAATAAATAAAAACAGTTTTTAATAGAAAAATACTTATAGAATTAGGATATAAAAAACATATTTTTGTGCAGCTGTAAAATGTGTCTTAACCTAAGCATTATTACAAGAGTCAAAAAGTTAACAAAAATTTAGAAGTATATGAAGTTAAAATGTTACAGTAAGCTGAAGTTAATTTCTTATTGAAGAAAAGTATTTTTAAATAAATTTAGTTTAGCCTAAATGTGCAGTGTTTATAAAGTCTACAGTAGTGTACAGTAATATCCTATTCTTTCACATTTGCTTCATTCACTATCTCAACTAGAGCAACTCCAGTCCTGTAAGCTTCATCTATAGTGTGTGCCCTATACAGGTATACCTTTTTTTTAGAAAAATCTTTTGTACCATATTTTTACTATGCCTTTGCCTTGTTTAGACATGTTTAGATACACATATACTGATCATTGTCTTACAATTGCCTACAGTATTGAGTACAATAACATGCTGTACAGGTTTCTCGCCTAGGAGCAATAGGCTATATACCATATGGCCTGCATGCATAGTAGTTTATACCTCTTAGGTTTGTGTAAATATACAACATAGTGTTTGCACAATGATGAAATTGCTCAGAGACATTTCTCAGAACATATCCTTGACGTTAAGTGATGCATGACTATACTATACTGATATGGAACAATCTTCAACTTCTCTTTTCAAAACTAAGTTTTTTGTCTTATAGTTATTTTGTTCTTTTTCTCTCTTCCTTTCTTTTGTGTTTTGTTAATTTTGTTGTTAACATGCATTGATTTCTTTCTCTTTCTATTTTGTGTAATTTCAATTGGTATGTTCTTTTTGTGGTTACCACGGGGCTTACATAAATTATCTTTAATTATAACAGTCCTTTTGAAATAGATAACAACTTCCATCACAAATAAAAATTCTGTATCTTTACCCTCACACGCTTTATGTATTGATGCCACATTTTACATCTATTTATATTGTGCATTCATTTCATACTTTTAGTTACAGTTATTTTTAATACTTTTGTATTTTAACTTTATACTAGAATTAGAAGTTATTTAGTGATCACCATTCCAATAATACACATTCTGGTTTTGTCTACATAGTTATGCTTTACCAATGAGTTTTATACTTCCTTAAACTATTGTATCATTGTTTCTCTTTGGTTCAAGTTGAAGAATTATCTTTCACATTTCTTGTAAGGCAGATCTAGTAGCTTCTGTCTGTATGTGAAAGTCTTTATATACCTCTACTTTTTGAAGGACAATTTTGCCAGGTATAGTATTCACACTTGACAGGTTCTTTTCTAATTTTATTTTATTTTTTTTAGCGTTCTGAACATAGCATCTCATTCCCTCTAAATTGCAGGATTTGTGGTGAAAAAAAAACACTGTTAGTCTTATAAATATTACCTTGTATATGACAAATCATTTTTCTCTTGCAGCTTTCAAAATTCTGTCTTTGACATCTGACAATATGATTATAATGTGTCTCAGTGTGAATTTCTTTAGATTCACCTTACTTGAGGTCATTTGGGTTTTCTGTATCTGAATGTGAATTTCCTTACCCAGATTTAGTAAATTTTCAGTTATTATTCCTTTGAATAACCTTTCTGTTCCTATAGCCCTCTTCTTCTCTTTAGAATTCTGTAATACATATATTGGCCAAATTAATGATCTCTCATAAGTCCTGTCATAAGCTTTCTTCACTCCTTTCATTGCTTTTTTCCCTCTTCTGACAGGACATTTTCACATGAGCTATCTTTAAGTTGACTGATTATTTCTGCTTGCACTAGTCTGCTTGCTGTTGAACTCTTTCACTGAAATTTTCATTCATTTATATATTTCAGCTCAAAGATTTTTTTTAAAGTTTTTACTGTTTATTGAAATTCTTAGTTTGTCATGCATTGTTCTCCTGAGGTCACTGAACATATTTATGACAATTATTTTGAATTCTCTCTCTGGTAATTTATATCTCTGCTTCACCAGGGTTAATTCCTGGAGATTCACCTAGTGTTTGTATTGCGGGTATATTTCCCTGTTTATCCCTTTTCTTTGCCTCTTTATGTGAACATCTATATAATGGAGAAAAATTTACTATTTTCCTTGGTCTTCCTAGATTGGCCTTATATATGAGAACTTTACTAATCAACCCAGCCAAATATCTATGGGACTCAAACCTTTATGGTTGTCTAAACCATTATCTTTGTTCCTAGTTGCCCCCAAGTGTCTAGAATAATTTAAGTTCTGTCTACACTCCAAGACAGGTAAGACAGAAGGCATTCCCTAGGGTAGCATCTGGAGAATTTGGAAAATTGGATGCATAGTTCAACTCGCCTTCTCAGAGAAAATCTGAAATTTGGAGTTTTTCTTTCCTCTGTCTTTGTGCTGGACTGAGAAAAGTAACTGTGGCTAGTGCTTGTTTGTTAGTTTAACTACCTTTTTTGTTCTCAGTGGCCCCTAAGCATCTAGAATATACTAGGTCCTGTCAGCACTTTTAAACAGAACCTAGTTACTTGGGCTTTCTCCCAGAAAATCTGGAACTTCTGCACATGGTTCAACTTTTTGCCTTTCAGGGAGAGGCTGGAAGCTGGAGCACTTCACCACTTATCCTGTGTTGAGCCCTGGGGAAGAGCTGTGGTGAAAGCCCACACACTAGTTCAAGCTACCAGCTTGCTTCATGTAACCCCCAAAGGTCTGACCTATGCTGGGCCCTCTCAGTGCTTTGAGACAGGAGACATAAAAGCCAGTCCCTCAGATAGCACCCAGAAATTTGAGATATTGGGTTGCTCTTTTTCTACCAAAGGAGAAGCTAGGAGCTGAAGGTTATTTTCTTCTTCACTCACCTCTTTGTGCTAGGCCAGAGGGAGGAGCTTTATCAATGCCTGCATGCTAGTTAAAACCACTGCCTTTGTTATGTCAGGTCCCATTAGGACTCCAAGACAGGTCAGATAAAAGCCACTCTCTTGGACAGTGTCAAGAAAAATTGAGATGTGCATCAATGATAGACTGGACAAAGAAAATGTGGCACATATACACCATGGAATACTACACAGCCATAAAAAAATGATGCATTCGTGTCCTTCGTAGGGACATGGATGAATCTGGAAACCATCACTGGCAGCAAACTGACACAAGAACAGAAAATCAAACACGGCATGTTCTTACTCATAGGCAGGCATTGAACAATGAGAACACATGGATATAGGGAGGGGAGCATCACACACTGGTGCCTGTTGCAAAGTGGGGGAATAGGAAGGGACAGCAGGGGTTGGGGAGGGTAGGAGTGATAACATGAGGAGAAATGCCAGATATAGTTGATGGGGAGATGGAGGCAGCAAACCACCTAGCCATGTATGTATCTATGCAACAATCCTGCATTATCTGCACATGTCCTAGAACCTAAAGTACAATAAAAAAAAAAGAAGAAAGAAAAATTGTGATCTGGATGTACTGTCCAAGTCTCTACATCCTCAGGGACAATCTGGGGATTTCCTCACAAGTGTTTGTAGTGCTATGCCAGGGTGGGGATTATGGTGAGCATATCACTAATGTAAATATGACTGGCTGTGCACTCACCCGTCATACAGAAGCCACTCCACTAGTCCCTGGAGTTCTCACAAAAACAATGATCTGCATATTGCCATTGAAATTCTGTGTCCCTAGGAGGAAAGAGAGTCCAGGGCTTCTTGTTTCACGATGGTGTTTATGTCACTTAAAAGGTCTTTTTGCTTTCTCTGTTGCCCAGCCTGGAATGTAGTGGCATGATTATGGCTTAATGCAGGCTTGAACTCCCAGCCTCAAACAATTCTCCCACCTCTGCCTCCCAAGTAGCTGGGACTACAGGCACACACTATATACCTGGTTAATTTTCAAATGTTTTTGTAAAGACAGGGTCTCACTATGTTGCCAGGGCTAAACTAAAACTCCTGCCCTCAATCAGTCCTCCTGTCTTGACCTCCCAAAGTGGAAGTATTTTTGACTGTAGGGAAAACTGGAAACAAAATTTAAATGGAAAAAGATAAATGAAGATCAATGAAGTATACTAATATAATATCATATACATACAGCAATTACTAATAATAAAACAGATATAAATTCCAAATAATGAATTTAAAAGTAAATTGCAGAATAACAATTGACATATATCAATCATTAAATAGTACTATGTTTGTCATCAATAATATATTAATGTTTAACAAAATATTAAATAATATGGGTTGAATTAACAATAAAAGAAAACTGTGCTTCTTCATTTAAAATAAACAAAATAATTTGCCAGGCAGTTAATAGGCACTGGAAATAAAGTTGCTGAATAATTGTAACCTCTTGTAGAATTTGTAGACCAGTAGAAAAAAAAATTCTAAGGCAGTGCCACTGGTGTTGGTATCAAGAAGAGAACAGAGGTTGTGGTACATTTGCATCGTAAGGTGAACATGTTAAGTCTATTTCCTCCTTCCTATCTTTTTGAGCCATTTTATTCCTTTATTTACAGTTTACCAAAGAAGTTTCAGCACTTCAACTTCCTTTAATGTAAGCCACCATGGGCCTACATTTTAGTCATCCAATCAATTAAGCAATAGAGATACTGCTAGCTTAGCTGCTCATGGTAATATATGCTAAATTCAGAATCTCTGGGCCATCTTTCCATATCAATAATTTAGCTGAATCCATCAGCATTTTCCCTTTTCCCTGGTATAACTGCTTTACAATCCATTCACAATATATACTCCCAAGTCTCTACAGGTATTAAATGAATAATAATTATATAAATATTTTATTGTGTATAGAATCTTGTCTCATTTCACATTTTGGTATGTACTCACCCTGTTGTGGTGGGTATTTGTTTATTTCCCTGTGGTCTGCTGGTATTCGAGCCTAGTTACAGATCAAGGAGTAATCAGGGTGTTAATGGTGATGGTTGAGGAAGCTCAGTATTCACTTGAAATGCAGGAGAAAAAGCTGACAAGGAAAGCTTAAATTTCTTGAACAATGCATAGAGTTTAGCTAAAAGTATGTGTGGGAGAAGGAATTCTACAGGGAGCCAAGACAGAGAAAGGGATCAACAACATAAAAGGGCATGGTGAGAAGGAGGAACACCACATACAATGGAGTACACAATAATGTGGTAACATTCAAGACACAAATCAGTAATAGCAAAAGAAAGACCACATTGCAAGTGTCCTTGAAAATGATATGTAAGTTTTAGATTTTGGACAAAGAGCTGTTAAATATTTTTGATCAAAAGAGAGATGTAGTCATATTAGACCTTTAGATAGAACACTATGGCCAAAATGTAAAGAATAGATTTGAGATGGGCAAAATGGACAGTACAAATTTTGATGTTCGTGATGCTAATATTTGGAAATAAATATCGTGAAAAATAAGATGTTCAATTGATTAAGGGCAATGGGTATGGGGGAGTTACTTGCCAGTGCAAAGCTTAAAATTAAATGGCATGAAAAAAATGTACTGAAATAGATGTTATAAAACCTTTTGTTCTGAACTTATGTTTCTTTTTAAGTATTTGACCTTGAACATGGGAATCAAAAGCACCTATTATTAGTGGCTTCTGGGTGTCAACCTTTAAGCAGGAGAATGCCTAAAGAAAGAGAATGGACTCAGCTGAAATCCAAATGAAATTTAGAATATGGCTATTTTACAACTGGTGAGTTTCTGGCAGAGATATTTGAATAGAGATGAAATTTCTTGAGGAAGTAGAAAAAAGTTTTGTGCAGGTTGTTAAAAAACTGGTAATTGAACCTAAATATCCATAGACAGATGAATGTATAAAAGATTTGTAAATACATATACTGAAATAGTATACAGTCTTATAAAAGAAAATTCTGTTACATGCTACATGGATAAAACTTGAGAACATAATGATAAGTAAAATATGACAGCCAGAAAATGACAAATACTTTAAGATCCTACTCATATGAAGTATTTAAGAGTCAAAATCACAGAAACAGAAAGTACAAACATGATTGCCAAGGATGGGGAGGTAGCAGAAAGGGAATTAGTGCTTAATAAGTATAGAAATTTAGTTTTGCAAGATAAAAGAGTTCTAGAAGATTCACAATAATGTGAATATACTTAGCAATACTCAAATGTACACAAAAAAATGCTTGACTGTAAGTTTAACTTTATGCATTTTTTACCACAGTTAAAAAAACAAACAATGAGGCGTGTCCTGTGACATCTATGTCCAAGCTCTGCATTGGCAGATTGATTTTTGAGCCCTTTCATAGAAATATTTTTATCACTGGATTTTATATGAGTTATTTCCTGAAAGATATTTGAGGATTTGGGAAAAACAAAGCTATAAAGTCATGGAAATAATGAGGAGCAGTGGTGCTCATGGGACTGGGCAGAGTGGAGGAGACGCATGTGTGAAGGGAGTGTACTTTTTTTCTTCCTTCACATTTTTTTTATATTAACATAAAACTTAAATATGGTGAAACGCAGTTTGCACAAATGCATTTAACTATGTAACCATCACTCTAGTCCAGATAGTGAAAATTTTCAATCCAACACAAAGTTCCCTCCTGCCCCCTTTCACTTAGTTTCCACCTTACAAAGCTAACTACTGTGCTTATAATTCCTATTTCTATAGGCATAATTTAGTAAAGATTTCTAAAAGGACTAGTATTTTAAAGTCATAGTGGATTAGCTCTCATGCATATTAGGGAATGCTGGGGAATTCAGGGTATCATAGCTGAAGTTTAAAATGTAGGGATAAGAGGAAGGATAGCAGAAATATCAGGAGAGGAGACTGAATGGGACAAGAGCCAGAAAATTCAGAAACTTTAGTTCATTGAAAATAAGCTTTATAGGCCAGGTGTAATGGCTTATGCCTGTAATCCCAGCACTTTGGGAGGCCAAGGTGTGAGGATCACTTGAGCCTAGGAATCTGAGACCAGCCTTGGAAACATGGGAGGTCCTCATCTCTACAAAAAATGAAAAAAATAGCTCAGTATGGTGGCCTGTGCCTGTGTTTACAGCTACTTAGGAGGCCAAGGTTAGAGGATTGCTTGAGCCCAGGAAGTTTGAGGCAGGAGTGAGCTGTGATCGTGCCACTGTGCTCCAGCCTGGGTGACAGAGTGAAGCCCTGTCTAAGAAAAAAAGAAAAAAAGAAAAAGATTAAAGAAAGAAAGAAAGAGAAACAAGAAAAACAAGCTTTATAAATTCAACTACATCAATGGTTTTTAACTTTACTATGCTTTAAAATCATCTGTAGAATTTTCAAAATGTTCAGTTGCAAAGATTTCTCTCTCTTTTATGAAATACTGGTTTGTTAGGCCTGGAAGAAACCCAGACACTAACACAGTTCCTCTGATCCCTAAGAAATTTGTGATAACTAGGGCTGTAGACTAGTGGCTCTCAAAGTTCAACATGCATCAGAATGTCCTGGAGTATTTGATTAAGCCAACAAAGCCCCAGGCTTTCTGATGCACTACATCTGGGTAGAACCTGGGGATCTGAATTTTCAGTAGATCTCATCTGGTAAGGTGAGGCTGATGGGAGGACCGTATTTTGACAACTACCATGTGGGACATCAATGTGTTACCAGTTTAGAATGTCCAACAGAATCACTAAAGGATCTTACTAAAAATACCTACACACAGACCCCAAGCTTCAGACCTCCCCTCTTTCCTAACTCCTGCTCTGCTCCCCATTCACCCTTACCCCTACTTCTGATATGCCCTAGAACAGATGGACAGTTTGAAAGCTCTTTCTAGGTTGAGTTGTTAGAAAATCAAATGTGAAAACAAATCAAACGTGTTCTTAACTATAAAAGGCAATATGTATGAAAGATATTAATTTTGTTTCTAACAGTATACCAAAACCGCTTAATACAGTCTCAAGTTCAGAACAATTCCTATGTGATCCAAGTTGTCAAGGTGTACATTTAGAATGAGGAGGGAAAATCTTACAGAGGAACAATAGAAATTTAATACATTTTATAAACAGTTATTATCTGTTATGCCTATTTGTATAAAGGTTAGAAATGTTAGTTTGTATCTTACATTCTGTGTTAGGCAGTGAACAGCAGTATTTGATAACTGTGTGCCCTTGTCTGCCATTTGCTTGATATTTAGAAGTACTTTAATTCAAAACACATCACCTCCTGAGTGGGCTTAGTAAAGTGAGAATCATTTTCACAGGTACTGAATGATAAAATATTGATAGAAAAAGAGAACTAGCTCACATTTTGTAATCATTATGGAGAGTGGAAGAAAAGGGGGCAAAGACCAGCCTTTCAAATACTATCTACTGAATAAAAGCAATTTTTCTGTGATAAATTGAAGAAGGTAATTGTGAAGTGGAATAAGCACTTTCTTCAGAAAGTCCCTCCCAACAAAATAAGAATGTATGGTAAATTCTTATCAGAGGTATCAGGTGAAGATGGTCATAGTGTGAGGTTATTATTCTACTTTCTACAGTTCTAGGAAAGGAAATTAACAAAATAAAAATGGCTCTTTGAAACATACTGTGATTACATTGTATGGGGAAAAAAAAATGAAACAACCACCAAAACAACAAAAAAAAAATGCGTTTGGTCAACTCATTAAAAATATTACAAAGCAACATTCAAAATACATCTTTCTTAAAAATATGTTGGATTAGAAAAGTAAATCTTTCAGAATTGCCTTTTTCTGTTTTATAAGGATTTTTATGTCTGCCTTGAGAAGCTAAAAGAAGATAGTTTGATAAGAGAGAAAAGTCAAAATGCCAGAGCTTGAGGCAGGCAGGAAAAGAAGGCAAACTTTACAGCCCCTCACTGATAATTTTTTTTTTTCTTTTTTGCTTTATATTAATCCTTATGAAGTGGAGGTTGTAAATGTGTTTGGTGAATATTTATTAAACTTCATTTAGTGTTGAATGAATATATAGTCACTAGAATGATTAGAAACTAGAAGGTATGTAGTAGTCATGATCTTGCTTTTAAGACTAATTCCAGCAGCAGTCAGACCTTACCAAAAGTCCACACTGTTCCAGGCTTGAGAAAACTCACTTTGAGATAGATAAAGTGGAGTAATTAAGTTAATGGCTTGGTTTCCATATCTTAAGGTGTCAAAAAGCAGGTGTACTATCAGGAAATGAAGGAGTCAGATCCAGCTAGAACACAAACCATTTGTGAAGCAGGTGTAAGTATAGGGTAAGTGCATCCAGATTAAATCAGGCTAGGTTAAGAGGAGTAACTATTGGCAACTCTTTCTAGGAGAAATAGCTAAACATAATTATGACAAATGCAAATGCTTAGCAAGATATATGTGTTAAAATCTTGTGTTAAATTATTTACCACTTTATCTCTTCTGTAGTAAATAAGTTATTTCTGTTATCACAATAAAATGAATTTTGGTATGGAGCCTCTTATTAATTTTTATTAGAAACAGGCACTATGTATTTGGTAATATATATTTACCAAAAATGTATGAGTAGTCACATAGTACAACTCTGGCTGCATTTCCAATTTCTCTCTTTCCTTTCCCCCTCCCATCTGCTCCCCTCCTCTTCCTTTCCTTTCCTTTTTCCCTTCCTCCCTCTCTTTTCTTCTTTCCTTTCTTTCTTTCTTCTTTTCTTTCTTTTTCTGAGACAGGGTCCAGCCTGAAGTGCAGTGGCATGACCTCAACTCACTGCAGTCTGGACTTTCCGGGCTCAAATGATCCTCCCAACTGAGCTCCCAAGTAGCTGAGACTATAGGTGCACCACCATGTCAGGCTAATTTTTGTATTTTTCATTTTGTGGAGATGAAATTTTGCCATGTTGCCCAGGCTGGTCTTGAACTTCTGGGCACAAGCGATCCCCATGCCTGGGCCTCCCAAAGTGCTGAGATTACAGGCAAGAGCCACTGTGCCCAGATGCATTTCCAATTTCAGCTTTACAAGGGGTATGGATTACTCTTTCATCAACAACATGGAATACAAAACTTGAAACATTCAGAGTATATTATTGAATGCACTGTCATGTTATATCAAAAGTCTGCCTGAGACTGTTATTTAGAGAAGATAATCAAAGGAATAAGCAATTCAACTCTAAATTATTCTCTTAGATTGAGTTAGTTGTACTTAGATCACAAGTGATTAGTCTCATGAAATACCACCTTCTCTCTCTGAAGTCCTTTCTGTGGTTATATCCTCAGCTTTTGCTAAAGAATGTTATAAGAAATAGCCATTTGGAAATGAATTTGTCATTTAACACAAAGCTGTAGTAAAGAGCATGGTGAAGTACATTTTTTTATATAACATCCCAGATGAAAAATGTCTTTTGGAATTTATTCTGGCAAGAACTTATTCTTTTAAGTAACATGTTTTCTACAACAAATGTACATGGTAACTTCTCCCACTGCCCCCTCACCCCACACTAAAATATAACTAACAGAATTAATTCCAGGGACTGGTTCTATGGCTTATGTCCTGAAAATGACTAGGCAAGTAATATGGTTTGGTTGCATCCCCACCCAAATCTCATCTTGAATTATAGTCCCCATAATCCCCATATGTCATGGGAGGGACAAGTTGGATATAATTGAATCATGGGGGTGGTTTCCCCCATCCTGTCCTTGTGATAGTGAGTTAGTTCTCCTGAGATCTGATGGTTTTATAAGGGGCATCCTCCTTCACTGAGCACTCTGCCGCCCTATGAAGAGGTGCCTTCTGCCATGATTCTAAGTTTCCTGAGGCCTCCCCTGTCATGTGGAACAGTGAGTCAATCAAACCCCTTTCCTTTATAAATTACCCAATCTTTGTATTTCTTCATAGCAGTGTGAGAAAGAATTAATACAGTAAGTGGTTTTTTTTTTTCTTTTTTTATCCTTTTATGAGGCATAGTCTCAACTTGTTTCTAATTATGCTTATGAAGAGTTAATTCACCCTCTGTCTTTAAAGAAATATGGCTTCTGGCAGTTTCTTTATTCCTCTCAGTTACTAAAGATCAACTCATTATACTTCTGTATTAAATTATTGATATTTTCTACATTACACTTCTTCTTTCCTCTTCCTCTATCCACAATTTTCCTCACCATAATTTCTGAGTGTTCTGACTAAGAAAGTTTGCTTCATGCAGTGTCAATACAGCAATGAAGGCAATCATTCATAGTATTACACAATATTAAAACCATGGACTTAAAAGAAGATGTAAAAGTCATTTAAATCCAGCCAATTACAAGAATTCTATCTAGAATATCTATATCACATAGGTTGGTGCCCACTCTATAGATTTAGCAACCCCCAAGACTGTCCAATCCAGTCTGTTATAAATCTGCATAACTACCCACTATTACAGATATATCAATTTAGAATGAACGTGAAAAATGCTACATAGTAGTCTTTTAAATACTAAAAGCTAGTTATTTTCTGTACAAGGAAGATTAATAGACTTCTTTTTTTTCCTGCTCAGAGACAGAAATTCTTGGATATAGATTTTTACTTGGGCTTCTGGAATTGCCCAGGCCCCTCTTACATTTGAATCTCTTTGGGGAATATCTCACAGCAGATTTTACTTTTTAATAAACAGCTTTTAGTCTTTTAATTAATACTAAAAATTCAGAGCACCAAACTGATTATTTATATTAATCTAATAAATAAAATAACACATTTCGGTTTCATAAAACAAATAAAAAACACTTTTAAAAAATAAACTATCTTTGTCATGCAAAGAAGGTGACTTGAAAGGGAACTATTGAAAGGATAACTATTTCTACCCTGAAATTAATGACTTACAAATATATCTAGGTACATTTTATATTAATTGTCTAATTTTGTTTTTATATCTACATTTCTGTGTAAGGCTGACACCATGATTTTCCTAGAATTTAGTACAATTTGCTCTGCATTCAATAATTATATAATACAGTATGTATGCAATCTAGGATATGTGAAATGAAATATAATGAGAACACTTCCGAATTTAGAAAATTTCAAGAAGCAGTAGATTTTAAGCTAGAAAGCAAGATTTAGATTACCTTTAAATATAACATTGCATGTATTATCATTACTAGTGATTCCACCAGAAATTTATCAACTACATTAGCTATGAAAAGGACTTGGCAAAAATACTGAGCATGATGATCACGGAGGAAGAGCCAGAGAAGGAAGAGTTTTTTCAGTGAAGCAAACATTGCTTCAACGACCCCAGCCTTAGGGCACATGTCAAGTAGACCCTAAATCATACCCAAATCTCAATGGGGTATTGCTAACAGGTAGTGGAATCCTTATATATGTCCAGGACTTCTTTCACTGGCCAAGCTTTGTCCTTAAGACCCATCTGTACGAATCTTCATTGAAGTTAGCAAGGATGAGGGACAAAGGCGATAGACTGGAATAAGTCAGGGACTTAGACATTAATCCTAGATTTATATATAAAACCCAATTTCTTGCTGTGCTTCATAATTTTAATATTTTGTGCCTCCCGGCTATATCATACTGGCACTTCAAAATCAGTGTGTCTGAAGTAATAAATAATCTTTACCACCCCTCTGCTTCCCGTCCGCTTGTTTGCTTTCTTTACAAGTGACTGCTAATTTCTGCATTTTGCCCACATCAGAAATCCTCTTTCTCACCTAAAACCTCACATCTGAGAGATCACCAAATACTCTAATTTCTACCCTGTAAATATCTTCAGAATTTACATATTCTTTACCCATTTTTGTCTTCATACATCTAGTTATAGTTCTCATCATCTCGTTTCTTTACTGTATTTTGGCTTCAATTTTTGGCCACTTCTGTCAGCAGAGATATCATTCTAAAATGTCTATTTTTTTGTATGAAATCCTACAAAGGTCCTTTATTTTCTAGTTAAAAAAACTCACTAGGATAGCGACATTTTCTGTTCTAGTCCCTGTTGGCTTTTCTTTTTTTTAAACAACAGTCTCCCACTGTTTTTCCCACAACTCTACTTTGATTCACTAAAGGCTAACTGTTTGATATTTCCAAGTCTCTATTCCTTCTCATATCTAGTTGTTTTTACATATTCTATTATCTCTGCTGAGAAAGTTCTGAATTCAAATCCTTGTTCCCTTATGATTCTATTCTCTGACCTTTAAGCTATAACTCATGTGTTACTTTTGGTATCTGCTCTGACCATCCGCCATCTCCATGAATCTCCTGTACCCACTAGGACTGCATGCATACTCATACACACACACACATACACATACACACACACACACACACACACACACACACACACACACACCCCAGAGACACTTAGGCATTTAGTCACTCTCTCTTTCATTTTTATTCCTTTAGCAAAGGCATTGTTAAATTTGCATTTATAAAAGTGTGTTTTCTTCACAACTTCAAATTCCTTGAAAGGTGAAATCAAGCCTTTTAATATTTATATCCTCAGGTCCTGGCACATAACGGGTTTTCAATGCTTTTCCCAGCTTGCTTCCTCTTTAATAAATTCCTGAGGAAGCATCTTTGTAAACACAAATCTGGTATTGTTATCCATACTTAAAAACCTCAATCAAGCCTTCATTCTAACAGATACATTCAAAAGTCCTTAGCATGGCTTAGGTCCTTCAATATTTGGTCCCAACATCAACACCTCTTACTCACAGCACATCTGACACAGTTTCCCAAATACAACTTCTACTATCAATATATCTTTATTCATGCCACTCACATGGTCTCATTGATCTCTGCATTGTCAACATCTAGTAAGTTGCTTAGCAAATAGGGCCACTAAACATTTGTTAAAAAAAAAATGAAATATTGAATGTATTAACTTGTGTCAGACTACAGTATTATACATGAGAACAATGAATAGCTATAATAATATATTTCTACTTTCAAACTGACAACTCACCACTTCTATGAAATTGAAATTTTGACAACACAGGAAATTTTACCATAGCATCCTAAAGTAGTGAGGAAAACAGGAATAAATCATGGATTGAGAAATGTTTCTTCTGTTTGAGGCACCTGTGAGTTTTCCAGGTGATTCAGGATCACTTGATATAGTTTTAAGAGTTAAATTATCTGTTAGCCTAGAAAAATATTTCTTGTCAGTGTTTTTCCTGACATATTACACATAGAAATAAATTTATATTTTGTTTATTGAGACAACAAAGAAGCAAATTTCAGTGCACTTTAAATACGAAATATAACGTTACTCTTTAGGGTAAGAGCATTAATGTTAATATTGTATTATTATTTTATTTTATAAAATGTCACATATTTCCATTTCATATGCCTAATACAAACAAACTCACTACAGTGGATACCTGCTCTTTACTCTCCAGCATCCACTCCCCTTTCCTTCTTGTGAAAACACTCATTTCTCATTAATCACACCCTAACGCCATGCCTAATTTTTAAAGCAATGCACATATTACATTTCCCTAATGACACAGATAGCTCAGGTTTGAGCACTTCCCTTAGAAAAAATAAGGGAAATTGTGCATTTCAGAATATTTACTTATAATGCAATTATTATTTCTGTGTCTTAGTGATATTCTGTAAACCTGTTTTCTAACTTTAATGAGTGTATTTGTCAGAAATATGATGTCAAAGAAAAGGAATATCTCTCTAAATATTGTATGTGGTATTGAAATTTTTGTTCACATTAACACTTTAGCAATCTGAAAATTGGCAGCCTGCATTTGTCGTAATAAGAGGGTCATCCAAATTTTGAAAATCAATGTGTCAAATTATGAAAGCAAGAATATGGCAACATTTACAAATATATAGAAACTAAATAACACACTCTGAAACAGTCAATCATTGAATCAAAGAGGAAATCAAAGGGAATTTAAACTATTCTGACTGTCTCCTGAAAAATGTTCTTACTCATTTCTAATTTCATTTCACTGTGGTCATAAAAGATGATTTTGATCTTTAAATTGGTGTGAAGACTCATTGTCTGTCCCAACATGTAATCTATCCTGGAGAAGTTTCACATGCATTGGGAAGACTGTGTATTCTTCTCTCATTAGGCGAAAAATTCTGCATCTGTATAAGTCCATTTGGTCTATAGTATTGTTCAAGCTTGCTGTGTCTTAGTTGGTTTTCTGTATGAAAGTTTCCTACATAATTGGAAGTGTGCTATTGAAATCTCCAACTATTATTATAGTTCCCTATACCTTCTTTCAAATCTGTGACCATTTGCTTTATAAACTTAGATGCTCTGATGCTAAGTGCATATATATTTACAATTTGTATACAGTCCTGTTGAAATTGATGGTAAGTCATGGCCATACACGAGATTATCTAGATTTTCTCCTATGTTATCTTCTAGGAGTTTTATAGTTTCAAGTTTTACATTTAGTTCTACAGTCCATTTTGGGTTAATCTTTGTGAAGGGTGTAACGTCTATGTCTATATTCATTTTTTTGGCATGTGTATGTCCACCTGATCCAGCACAATTTAATGAAAACACTGTCTTTTCTCCATTGTGTTGCCTTTGCTCCTTTGTCACAGGTCAGTTTTCCATGTCTTCATAGTCTATTTCTGTGCTCTCTATTCTGGTCCATTGATCTATTTTTCTTTTCTGCTAGCAGTACCACACTGTCTTATTTACTGTAGCTTAATATTAAATCTATAAGTTTGGTAGTGTCATTCTGACATATTTTTCTCCTTCATATTGTGTTGACTATCCTGGATCTTTTGATTCTCCATATAAACTTCAGAGTAAGTTTATTGATCTACATAAAATAATTTGCTGGAATTTTGCTTGGGATTGCTTTGAATATATAGTTCAAACTGAGAATAACTTCCCTTTTGACAATGTAGAGTCTTTGTATTCATGAATACGGGACATTTATCCATGTACTTAGTTCTTTGATTTCATACATCAGAATTTCATAGTTTTGAGAGAAAATATTCAGAAACTGTGTATCTGATAAGAGTATAATACACATTCTGAATAGTAGACCCTTTGGAACTTAAGAAATGCAAAAAGCAGGCTGGGCGCGGTGGCTCACATCTGTAATCCCAGCACTTTGGGAGGCCGAGGCGGGCAGATCACGAGGTCAAGAGATCGAGATCATCCTGGCCAACACGGTAAAATCCTGTCTCTACTAAAAAAACAAACAAAAAAAAGAAAATTAGCCGGGCGTGGTGGCACGCGCCTGTGGTCCCAGCTACTCGGGAGACTGAGGCGGAAGAATCACTTGAACCCAGGAGGCGGAGGTTGCAGTGAGCTGAGATTTCACCACTGCACTCCAGCCTAGTGATGGAGCAAGACCTCATCTCAAAAAAAAAAAAAGAAATGCAAAAAGCAAAAAAAAATCTTATTAAAAATTGGGCCAAAGGCATGAATAAACACTTCTCAAAAGAAGACGTACATGTAGCCAACATACATGTGAAAAAATGCTCAAGATCACTAATCATCAGAGAAATGCAAATTAAAACCAAAATGAGATATCATCTCATCCCAAACCAGTGAGAATGCCTATTATTAAAAAGTAATAACATGCTGGCAAGGTTGTGGAGAGAAGAAATATTTATACATTGTTGGTGGGAATATAAATTTGTTCAGCCACTGCAACAAGCAATTTAGAAATTTCTCAAAGAACTTAAAACAGAACTATCATTTGACACAGCAATACCATTATTGGGCCTATACCTAAAGGAAAATAAATCATTCTACCAAAAAGACACATATATCCTATGTTCATTGCAGCACTATTCACAATATTAAAGACATGGAATCAACCTAGGTGCCCATCAGGGTAGTTTGAATAAAGAAAATGTGATATAGGCTAGTTGTGGTGGCTCACATCTATAATCTCAGCACTTTGGGAAGCTGAGAAGGGAGGATTGCTTTATCCCAGGGATTCAAGACGAGCTTGGGCAACATGATGAGACCCTGTCTTTACAGTTTTTTTTAAACAAGCTAAGTGTGTCGGCATGTACCTAAGATCCTAGCTACTCAGGAAGCTGACTTTGGGGGATGACTTCGGCCTGGGAGGTCGAGGCAACACTGAGCCATAATTGTGCCACTGCACTTCTGCCTGGGCAAAAGTGCAAAGCCTTGTCTCAAAAAAGAAAGAAAAATAAAATGCGGCACATATACATCATGGAATACTATA
>PVKP010035062.1:0-23666 GCA_004027715.1 Plecturocebus donacophilus | reverse complement strand
AGAGCAATCAAATCTTAAAGCTCCAAAATGATCTCCTTTGACTCCATGTCTGATATCCAGGTCACGCTAAAGTAAGAGATACGTTTCCATAGTCTTGGGCAACTCTGCACCTGTGGCTTTGCAGGCTGTAGCCATTCTCCTGGCTGCTTTCATGGGCTGGGGTTGAGTGTCCATGGCTTTTTCCAGGCATGTGGTGCAAGCTGAATATGGATCTACCATTCTGGGGTCTGGAGGATGGTGGCCCTTTTCTCACAGGTCCACTAGATGGTGCCCCAGTAGGGACTCTCCTGGGGGGCTCCAACCCCACATTTCCTTCTGCACTGTCCTAGCAGAGGTTCTCCACGAGGACCCCACCCCTGCAGCAAAGTTTTGCTGGAGCATCCAGGTATTTCTATACATCTTCTGAAATCTAGGCAGAGGTGCCCAAACCTCAATTCTTGACCTCTGTGCACCTGCAAGCTCAACACCATGTAGCAGCTGCCAAGGCTGGGGGCTTCCATCCTCTAAAGCAACAGCCCAAGCTGTACCTTGGCCCCTTTTAGTCACAGCTAGAGCAATTGGGCATCAAGTTTTGTAGTCTGGGCCCAGGGTCCCTAGACTGCAGGCAGAAGAGGGACCCTGGGCACAGCCCACAAAACTATTTTTTCCTTCTATATCTCCAGGCCTGTGATGGAAGGGGCTGCTGTAAAGGCGTTTGACATATCCTAGAGACATTTTCCCCATTGTCTTGGTGTTTAACATTTGGCTCATCTTTACTTATGCAAATTTCTGCAGATGGCTGGAATTTCTCCTCAGAAAATGGGATTTTCTTTTTTATCAAATTGTCAGATTTCACATTTTCAAAACATTTATGCTCTGTTTCCCTTTTAAAACTGAATGCCTTTAATAGCACCCAAGTCACCTCTTGAATTCTTTGTTGCGAGAAATTACTTCTGCCAGATATCCTAAATTATCTCCCTCTAGTTCAAAGTTCCACAGATCTCTAGGACAGGGGCAAAATGCTGCCATTCCCTTTGCTAAAACATAGCAAGAGTCACTTTTGCTCCATTTCCCAACAAATTCCTCATCTCCATCTGAAACCACCTCAGCCTAGATTTCATTGTCCATACCATTATCAGCATTTTGGTCAAAGCCATTCAACAAGTCTCTAGGGAGTTCAAAACAGTCCCACAATTTTTTATCTTCTTCTGAACTCTCCATACTGTTCCAACCTCTCCCATTTGATCTGACAATCCCACTACTAGGTATTCACCCAAAGGAAATGACATCATTTCATCAAGACACCTGCACTCACATGTTTATAATAATTCTATTGTGTTACTATTCCATGACTCACAATAGCAAAGTCATGGAATCAACCTAAGTGTCCACCAATGATCGAAAGAATATATGGTGTATACATCATGGAATACTATGCAGTCATAAAAATAATGAAATAATGTCCTTCAGAACAATGTGGATGGAGCTGAAGTCTACTATTCTAAGGGAAATAATTGAGAAACAGAAAATCAAATAACTCATATTCTCATTTCTAAGTGGGAGCTAAACCATGGGTACACATGAACATAAACATGGAAATAATAGACACTGGGGACTCCAAAAGGGAGGAGTATGGGGAGGTGGTGAGAGTTGAAAACCTACCTATTGGCCACAATGTTCACTATTTGGGTGATGGGTTCAATAGAAGTCCAAACTTTAGCATTATGCAATACACCCATGTAACAAACATGCATATGCACCCAGAATCTAAAATTAAAGTATCCACAAAAAAGAAAAGAAAGGAAAAAAGTCACAATTATCAGATAAATTGTTTAAATAATAAGCCTGTCAATTTAAATCTGTTCCAAAATTGATAGGGAAAAGAACTGATTGTTCTTTTCACAGCTCACCCGTCCACCCTTTTGAGGGTGTCTTGAACATGAGCTGTCTCCTACCCCAGTGAAGAAAATTGATCCATTCAAAATTTTTTATTTCAATCAAGATTAAAGATTCTCATTGTAAATTTTATTGCTCTTATACCTCAAATACTCTGCAGTAAAATAACCATCTTTGGCCAGTGAATTGAAGGAATTTTTAAATTTCAACTCTTTTTGCCTTTTGTGGAAAACTCTTAAATAGTGTTATGAAGAGTTGCCACCAAGTACACTGACAAAAATTTTACCACCTCTTTTCTGAAGAAAATGTCTCATCTATTAGAAAGAGTTATGTCAATTTTCACAAACTTGTGAAGATACAAGTTAATTTTGAAACCAAATCTTTTTAAAAACAAAAGGTGTTCCTTCCTTTTTGGTTGCCTGATCAAAAGAAATAATTATTCAGAGTTAATGACTCAGGCAGAGGATCCCTGAGTCCTTTATGTTTTTCTTCCATATGGTGCAATTGTATTTTAATAATGAAACTGATGGGGTGTTTGCAGTTAAAGACTAAAAATCAGAAATCACTGGGTCTACCTTGACTTGGAAATGTCTATACAATCTCGGGCAAGTCACTTTGCCAGTGTGCCTTAGTTTAATTATCATCAAAATTATGATTTGAGAATCATCACAGTGAATTCTGAAGTGTCATACAGTTTGATGCTGTTGGTCTTTCTGCTGCCTTTGCATCTCATATTCCAGAAATTTAGCCCCAGACTCACAAAAGCACAGGTACTGCCAGAAGTAAACATTTGGCAAAAGGTTTAGTAGTCTCAGAAATCAGCTCTGGCAGCTTTTTGTGAGAAATGCTTAAACCCTGTCTGTCAGCAAGACTGTGATATTTGAAATGACTTGGGTAATTTAGAGTCACCCCTAGACATTTGACCAAAGACTTTAATATTTTGACAAAGTCAATAGGTCAAAATATCTCTATTAATATTCTCTTTGTGTACTTTAATTCAGCAGTCTTAATGCTGTAAAGATTAATAATAACATCTTCTCTTATCTATTAATAATTTTCTAGAAGGATTTGACTCTTACTCCTATTCAAGAGTTCTTTTTAAAGGAAGTGATATCTCCAATTATCTCTCCTTCTGCATGCTGGTCATACATAGCACTAAACATTCAAAAAGTTCCTTAGTTTTCTTTGTTTTATGCAACATGAGTTGTTTACAGGTCAGAAGAATGCAATTAACACTAGTACTAAGTAGAGGTCTGGCTTTCTCTCACTTACTTTTCTTTCTTATTGAACTAGTCACCTTTTTGGATTCTGCGGTGACACCCTTCATGACTTTCTGCTTCTGAGAGTCCTTTGATGGCTCCTCTACTGCCTGATATTGGAACTTTTTGCTTTTTGTTCAGACCCACTTCTGTCACGTCTTTATTTCTTATATATCAAATTGGACAACTCATAAATGTCTCAATCTTAACCTAATCAAAACTCTCCTGTTCCATTCTCTAGCTCCAACACAGTTGCTAATTTTGACTTCTCTGCCTCAGTAAATGTCTTATCATCCATTCTGTACCTCCTGCCAATCTCGCTTTCCTATATCCCTCTCAGCAGCACATTTGTCTGTTACCTCCAAGGGTATCTTGAATCCATTGGCTCTTCTGCCTCTCCCTATCACACTTCTCTGTCCAATCCTTCACTTAAGCCTGTTCTCCTTCTTCCTTTCTTGCTCATCCCACATGGAGTCAGAGTGATCTCTTTGAAATAAAAATTAAATATATTGCTCTTCTGATTAAAACATTCTACTTCTTTTCATTGTACCTAAAATAAAACCTGTCTTCTTGCCATAGCCTAACAGGTACTGCATAACTGGCCCCTACACACCTCTCTAAATTCATCTGGTCCCAACCTGACCCTTGCTCATTACTCTCCAAGCATACTGGCCTGTGGCCATCGCTGGAACATTATAGTCTTTCCCAATTTGAAGGCTCAGTCTGTGCTATGTCTAACACATGAAAAACATACCCTGTCACCAGCACAATTATGATGGCTGGTTTATTCAGGTATCAGCTTAAAAGTCAAAGTCTCAGAGATGCTCACTATAAAGTAGATTCTTCCCATTTTATATCTAACATAGCACTTTTCTTCTTATAAAATACTTTTTACAATCTTAAGTTATTGTGTTCATTTATTTGTTTGCTAGCTTATTGTCTATCTCCACCTTAGAACATAGCTCTGTGAATGGAATGCCCATGCCTTCTTCAAACATTTATTTTCCAACTCTAGGATTGCTTGAATATACTAGATACACAATAAATATTTATTGATTGATGTTTTTAATGAATAGCTGAACGAACACCAGTCCTGATTTTTGACTTTTTATTTAGTTACTATGCATTGACACATTAAATTATCTGATACAGTTTGTGTCTTCCATTTTAGCAATACTTAGTATAAAATACTCTTTCTTTTTTTCCCAAGCAATATCTGTTTTGACTGAGTACCTTACATGTATGGCTTTACAATTGTGGATCTTAAATTTTGATGAGCTTTGGTAGATTAAATAGTCGCAAGCCTTTTCTTCTTTTATATATATATTATTGCACTTTAGGTTCTGGGGTACATGTGCAAAATATGTAGGATTGTTGTATAGGTACATATATGGCAATGTGGTTTGCTGCTTCCAACCCCCATAACCTATATCTGGCATTTCTAACCATTTTATCCCACCCCAATCTCCCTACCCACTGCTGTCCTTCCCCTATTCCCCCACAACAGACCCCAGTGTGTGATGCTCACCTCCCTGTGTCCATGTATTCTTATTGTTGAACACCTGCCTATGAGTAAGAACATGTGGTGTTTGTTTTTCTGTTCTTGTGTCAGTTTGCTGAGAATGATGGTTTCCAGATTAATCCATGTCCCTACAAAGGACACAAACTCATCTTTTTTTATGGCTGCATAGTATTCTGTGGTATATATGTGCCAATTTTCCTTGTCCAGTCTATCATTGATTGGCATTTGGGTTGGTTCCAGATCTTTGCTATTGTAAACAGTGACACAATGAACATACATTTGCATGTGTCTTTATAATAGAATGATTTATAATCCTTTGGATATATACCCAGTAATGGGATTGCTGAGTCAAATGGAATTTCTATTTCTAGGTCCTTGAGGAATCGCCACACTGTCTTCCATAATGGTTGAACTAATTTACACTCCCACCAACAGTGTAAAAGTGTTCCTATTTCTCCACATCCTCTCCAGCATCTGTTGTCACCAGATTTTTTAATGATTGCCATTCTAACTGGCATGAGATGGTATCTCAATGCAGTTTTGATGTGCATTTCTCTAATGACCAGTGAGGATGAGCATTTTTTCATATGTTTGTTGGCCTCATAAATGTCTTCTTTTGAAAAGTGTCTGTTCACGTCCTTTACCCACTTTCAAATGGGGTTGTTTGTTTTTTTTCTTGTAAATCTGTTTTAGTTATTTGTAGATTCTGGATATTAGCCCTTTGTAGATTCTGGATATTAGCCCTTTGTCAGATGAGTAGCTTGCAAAAAAATTTTCCCATTCTGTTGGTTGCTGGTTCACTTTAATGATTGTTTCTTTTGCTGTACAGAAACCCTAGGGTTTAATTAGATCTCATTTGTCTATTTTGGCTTTTGTTGCCAATGCTTTTGGTGCTTTAGTCATGAAGTCCTTGCCTATGCCTATGTCCTGAATGGTTTTGCCTAGGTTTTTGTCTATGGTTTTTATGGTGTTAGGCCTTATGTTTAAGTCTTTAATCCATCTGGAGTTAATTTTAGTGTAAGGTGTCAGGAAGGGGTCCAGTTTCTGCTTTCTGCACATGGCTAGCCAGTTTTCCCCAACGCCACTTATTAAACAGGGACTCCTTTCCCCATTGCTTGTTTTTATCAGATTTGCCAAAGGTCAGATGGTTGTAGATGTGTGGCATTGCCTCTGAGGCCTCTGTTCTGTTCCATTGGTCTACATCCCTGTTTTGGTACCAGTACCATGCTGTTTTGATTACTGTAGCCTTGTAGTATAGTTTGAAGTCAGGTAGTGTGATGCCTCCAGCTTTGTTATTTTTGCTTAGAATTGGGTTGGCTATGTGGGCTCTCTTTTGGTGCCATATGAAGTTTAAGGTGGGTTTTTCCAGTTCTCTGAAGAGGGTCATAGGGAACTTGATGGGGATAGCATTGAACCTGTAAATTACTTTGGGCATTATGGCCATTTTCACAATATTGATTCTTCCTAACCATGAGCATGGAATGTTTTTCCATCTGTTTGTGTCCTCTCTTATTTCCTTGAGCAGTGGTTTGTAGTTCTCCTTGAAGAGGTCCTTTGTTGTATTCTTAGGTAATTTATTCTCTTTGTAGCTATTGTGAATGGCAGTTTGTTCTTGATTTGGCTCTCTTTAAGTCTCTTATTGGTGTATAGGAATGTTTGTGATTTCTGAACATTGATTTTGTATCCTGAGATTTTGCTGAAATTGTTTATCAGTTTAAGGAGATTTTGGGCTGAGACAATGGGGTCTTCTAAATATACAATTAATGTCATCTGCAAATAGAGACAATTTGACTTCCTCCTTTCCTAACTGAATACACTTTATTTCTTTTTATGCCTTAAATAGAAGTGGTGAGAGAGGGCATCCTTGTCAAGTGCCCGCCAGATGTCAGCCTGAGCTCTCCTTTATGAGGTGACTCTTTGGGTATATGGAGTCAGAGAGCTGCTTGAGGAGAGTCTGTCCCTTATAGGAGCTCAAGTGCTGAGTTGGGAGCTCCCTTGCTCTGTTCAGAGCTGCTGGGCAGGTATGTTTAAGTCTGCTGCAGCGGAACTCATAACCACCTTTTTTCCCAGGTGCTCTGTCCTGGGAAGGTGGGGCTTTATTTATAAGTTCCTGATGTGCTTCCTTTTTTCAGAGATGTCCTGCCCAGCAAGGAGGTAGCCTAGTCACAGCCTGCAGCAGAAGTGTTGCTGAGCTGCCATGGACTCTGTCCAGCTGCTGTGTGAACTTCCTTGCAGTTTTGTTTATAGAGGTATAGTTAGAACTACCTCAGTAATGGCAGACTGCCTCAATAATGGCAGACTGCCTCAGTAGTGACGGACTGCCTTGGTAGTGGCACATGCCTTGGTAATGACAGACGCCCTTCCCTCAACAGAGCTGGACCATCCTGGGTCCAGCTGCACTTGCTGAGAAACTCTCAATCCAGAGCGTTTCAGATTGCTGGTCTTTGTGGGGGTGGGACCCTCCAAACCAGATCACCTGGCTCCCTGTTTCAGCCCCCTTTTTTTTCACTTGAATGGGTGGCTCTGTCTCCCTGGCATTCCAGGTGCCAGTTGAAATGGCCACCCAGATTTGTATGAGTGTTTGTGTGGAGACCCACTGCACTGGCTGAAATAGCCATGCTGGAAACTCATGGTGCTTTTCAGCCCGGGAATCTCCTGGTCTGTGGGCAGTAATAATTCATTTGGAAATGTGGTGATCACTCACCCTCTGCATTGTTCTCGCTGGGAACTGCACTCCAGAGCTGTTCCTATTCAACCATCTTGGATCCACCATCGTCACAAGCTTTTTCTATCAATCACACATTTACTTCAATAACACATTTGACTCCTTATCAATGGAGTGTGATTTGCTTTCTATTTTTACTCTTTTACCAGAAAATGAGATTGAGGACAAGGGATAGTCTTGTTCTTATCAGCCACCTGACTTGACAGAAGTCATGGAGGGACATTAATTTGGGTATGCTTTGGGGAACCAAATAAGTGATTCATACAATATACTTTTAATTCTAAATTTTGGCACTAAGGCTTTCTATTACCTTTCAAATCTCTATCTCTTCCCCTAACACATATAAAATGATTATTTTTTTGAGATGGAGTCTCAGTCACCCAGGCTGGAGTGCAGTGGCATGATCTCAGCTCACTTCAGCCTCTGCCTCCTGGGTTCAAGTGATTCTCCTGCCTCAGCCTCCCAAGTAGCTGATATTACTGGCATGTACCACCATTCCTGGCTAATTTTTGTAATTTTAGTAGAAATGGGGTTTTACTACGCTGGCCAGGCTGGTCTCAAACTCCTGACCTCAGGTGATCCACCCACCTTGGCCTCCCAAAGTGCTGGGATTACAGGCATGAGCCACTGCACCCAGCCATGAAATAATTTTTAATAAAACATTGAACTTTTCATATAGGTTTTCATAGGCAGAAGGACATAGTAATTAATATCTTCATGAAAAAATTTGAACAACAGATTATGATTTATTTATCCTACATGCTTTGAATACCTACTTTATGTGGACATTGCATGAGGTATTAGGTTTATGTAGATAAATACTAAATAATCCTTGCCTTGAAGGACGTTGTATTTCAGGAATGCAATTCAACATAATAAATATAGGGTTATACAGATTATCACAAAACGGAGATGACAGGAAAAAGAGAGGTGAGTCAAACTTTTATAATATTCTAGGCATTGTTTGAAAAATTTTTAACCAAAATCTCTTTTAATTTTGACAACCATCCTGGGAGTAATAGAAATTGAGATCATAGACATCTTGGACCTTGATCAAGAGTACATAGCTAGATAATGTTGGGGTAAGTATTCCAAGCCAAATTTATCTGACTTCAGACCCTGTGTTCTCCCCATTATACCAAGTTGTCTAATTCTCCCTGAGAGACCAGAAGGTGAGAACTGAAGAGTCAGAAAAAGACTTGAGATGATGTGATTTTTTGAATAAGAACATATATATCATACTCACAGTTCTTTTCACTAGAATTGTCTTTTAGGATAAAGAAATCTAGACATAGTTAGAAAGCCTTCAGAACAATGGTGAATATGATATTTCCAATGAATAACAAGCATTTTGAATCGGTTGGAGGTTGAGGTGAGAACAGAGATTGGCAAGATCTGATGATATACAGTTGACTGGGAACAAGTCACAAATGGTCTTCAGTGCCAAGCCAAAGAGTGACTTTATTACGAAATGAAGAAGAAACACTGGGGGCGCTGGGTCACGAGATAACTCAACCAGATATACATTTCTGCAGGGATCCCTCTGGTGGCAGTAGAGAGAGGACTAGAGATCAGGGAAAGAAAGTGTAAACTAATTTGCAGTGTTACAAACAAGAAATAATGATAACTTGAATCAAATAGTGATAATGAAAATTAACAGAAAATAATGGATTCCAAATACTTTAAAGATATAAACATCATAGGCCTTGGATTTAGACATATAAAGTGAGGTGGATTTAAAAGTTACAGAGTGGAGACTCCAGGTGGTGTAAGATGGCAGAATAAAAGTCTCTACCAATCATTCCCCAGCAAGGACACCAATTTAACAACTGTCTACACACACACACACACACACACACACACACACACACCCTTCATACGAACCAAAAATGAGGAGAGAACTTACAGGACCTGGTTTTAACTTCATATCACTGAAAGAAGCACTGAAGAGATAGGAAAAACAGTTTTGAATCACTGACATCACCCCTCCCCTAGCCCCCGGTTGCCATGGCATGGTGTGGAGAGCATTTCTAGGAGATGGAGAGAGGGAGAACTCAGCAAATTGTGAGGCATTGGACTCAGTGCTGCCCTTTTCAGACCAGAAAGCAAAACTGGACTGAACTCAGCAGATGCTCACCCACGGAGGGAGCATTTAAACAAGCCCTAGCTGGAAGGGAATCACTGATCTCAGTGGTTGGAATTTCAGTTTCTGCAAGCCTTGCCATCATGAGAAAAGATACTCTGGGGACCCCAGTAAATTTGAAAGGCAGTCTATACCACAAAGGCTCCAACTCCTAGGTGAGCTCTAGGGCAGAACTGGACCCAGAGTCTGTGGCCTGTGGGGATACATGACCTACTGAGACACCAGCATTATATGCTAGGGATGTGCTGGCACCACCCTCTCCTAACCTCAAGCTGCACAGCTCAGGGTTCCAAAAGAGAGCCCTTCCTTCCAGTTGAGGAGAGGTGACAAATGAGTGCGAGGACTTTGTCTTGCATCTTGGATACCAGCTCAGCCACAGCAAGATAAGGCATCAGTCAGAGTCATGAGGTCCCCTTTCCAGGCCTTAGCTCCCAGATAACTTTTTTAGAAACACCCAGGGCCAGAAGGAAACCCATAACTTGAAGGAGAGAACCCAGTTCTGGCAGGACTGAATAGCCAGAAACAATACTGAGGTACTTGGTCAAGGGCTGTAGGTGAGACACTGAGACTTAATGACTTCAGATGAGACCCAGCACATTCCTAGCTGTAGTAGCTATGGGGTTAGACTCCATCTGCTTGAGAAATGTAGAGGACCAAGTAAAGCAAACTTTGTCTTACACCTTTTAAGGTACCAGTTTGGCCACAGGGGGCTACAGCATCAAGCAGGCTCTTGGGGTCCCTTATTCCAGGAATTGGCTCTTAAATGGCATGTTTTCTGGAGCTTCCCTGGGCCAGAGGGGAGCCTACTTATCTGAAAGGTGATTTCCAAGCTAGTTATCATTCACCAAAAGCTGACTGAGAAGTTCTTGGGACTTAAGGGAACATCAGCTGTAGTCTGGCAGTAATCCCCATGGGCCTGAGGTGGCAGTGGCCACAGGGTGAAGTTCCTCTGCCTTTGAAAAGGGGAGGGAAGAGAGTGGGAAGGACTGTATGGGTAGTTTGAGTGCCAGCTCAGCCATAGTACAATAGAATACTAGGTAGGCTCTGATGTTTTTTACTATAATCCTTGATTGCTGGACAGCACTTCTGGACTCACTCAGGGCCTGTGGGAACTCACATATCTAGAGGAAAAGACATAGGCCTGCATGACTTTGCTACCTGCTGACTGTAGAGCCCAGGGCTTTTGTAGTAGCTAGGGAGTGGTTATAAAAGGCCTTGAGCGAGAACCAGTGCTGTGCTGGTTTCAGGTCTGACCCAGTGCAGTCCTAGGGGTGGTGGCCAGAGGGGTGCTTGTGTCAATTCATTCCCAGCTCCACGTAGATCTGAACAGAGAGAGAGACTCCATTTGTTTGGGAGAAAGTAAGAAAAGAAAAACAGTCTCTGCCAGGTAATCCAGAGAATTCTTCAGGATATTGTAAAAAACTAACAAGGTGGTATCTCTGAGTCTGTAGTAAGGACAGTATTACTTGGCTTGGAGTCTACACTAAAGCAATTGCAGCTTAGATCGTAATAAGCAAGTCCTTTTCAATATCTGGAAAGACTTTCCAGAAGGACAAATACAAACAAGCCCAGACTACAAAGACTATGATGAATATTGAATTATTCAATACACAGACGGTAGAGAACATTTGCAAATATCAAGATGATCCAGGAAAACATGACCTCACCAAATGAACTAAATAAGTCACCAGGGACCAGTCCTGCAGAAATGGAGCTATCTAACCTTTCAGATGGAAGATTCAAAATAGCTGTTTGAATGAAACTCAAAGATATTCAAGATAACACAGAGAAGGAATTCAGAATTCTATCAGATAAGCGCAAAATAAACATTGAACTAATTTAAAAGAATCAAACAGAAATTCTGGACTTTAAAAATGCATTTGGCATACTGAAGAATGCATCAGTGTCTTTTAATAGCAGAAATGAACAGATAGAAAAAAAAATAGTGAGCTTAAACCAGTCTATTTGGAAATACACAGTCAGAAGAGACAAAATAAAAAAGAATAAAAAATAATGAAGTATACCTACAAAATCTAGAGAATAGCCTCAAAGGGCAAATCTAAGAGTTATTGGCTTTAAAGAGGAAGTAGAGTAAGATATAAGGGTAAAGTTTATTCAAAGAGATAATAATAGAGAATTTCCCAAAACTAGGTATAATATCCAAATACAATATAATATCCAAATACAGATATAGAGAAAGATATAATATCCAAATACAAGAAAGTTATATAAAAGTTATATAACACCAAACAGATTTAACCCAAAAAAGACTACCTCAGGACATTTAACAACTCCCAAAGATTAAAGGCTAAGAAAGGATCCTAAAAGCTGCAAGAGAAAAGAAATAAATGACATAGAATATATCTGGCAGCTGACATCTCAGTGGAAACCTAACAGGCCAGGAAAGAGTAGCATGACATATTAAAAGTAATAAAGGAAAAACAAACTACCCTAGAGCAGGCTATCTTGTATAAATATCCTTAAACCAACTTGAAGAAAAAATAAAGATTTTCTCAAAGACTAAGATGTTTCATCAACACCTGTCTTATAAGAAATGATAATGGGAATACCTCAGTCAGAAAGAAAAAGATATTTATGAGCAATAAGTCATCACCTGAAGATAGAAAACTGGTAATAGTAAGTAGACAAAAAAAAAAAAACAGAATATTATAACACTGTAACTGTGATGTGTAAACTACTCTTATCTAAGTAGAATAAACAATGAACTAATCAATAATAATAACTACCACAACTTTTCAAGACATAGGCAGTACAATCAGATATAATTAGCAACACCAAAAAGTGATGAAGCAGAGGGATGAAATTAAGTTGTAGAGTCTTTATTAATTTTATTTTTGCTGGTTCGTTTATGTGAACAGTGTTGTCATCAGTTTAAAATAATCGGTTCTAAGATAGTATTTGCAAGCCTCCCATAACCCAAAACCAAAAAACATACCATAGATACACAGAAAGGGAAACGCAACATACTAAAGCTTATCACCAAGGAAAATCACCTTCACTTAATGGATGATAGGAAGGACAGAAAGAAGGAAGAGAAAATCATGAAACACTCAGAAAACTAATACAAAGTGGTAGGAGTAAGTCTTTACTTTTTAATATTATTGCATGTAAATGTACTAAAATCTCCAATCAAAAGACAGAGTGGTTACATGGATTTTAAAGAAAGATACATTGATGTATTGCCTACAAGAAACACACTTTACCTGTAAAGACACATATATACTGAAAACAAATGAATGAAAAGATATTCCATGCCAATAGAAACCAAAAAAGAGCAGCAGTAGCTATGCTTACCTCAGGCAAAATAGATTTCAAGACAAAAACTATAAAACTGGAAAAAGAAGTTAACTGCATAGTGACAAAGGGGTCAATTCAGCAAGAGGATATAACAAATTTAAACATATATGCACCCAACACTGGAGCACCCAGATATATAAAGCAAATATTAGAGCTAAAGAGAAAGAGAGCCTCCAATGAAATAATAACTTAGGCTTCAATACCCCATTTTCAGCAATGGATAGACATTCCAGACAGAAAATTAACAAAGAAACAGATATAATCTGTGCTATAAAGCAAATGGATCTAACAGATGTTTGCAGAACATTTCATCCAACAGCTGCAGAATACACATTCTTTTCCTCAGCACATATTTCATTCTCAATGATACACTATATATTAGGTTGCAAAACAAGTCTTAAACATTCAAAAAAAGTGAAATAATATAAGGGATCTTCTCTGATTGAAATGGAATAAAGCCAGAAATCAATAATAAGGCAAATTTTGGAAACTGAGCAAATACATGTAAATTAATATGCTTTTGAATGACCAGTGGCTAAATAAAAAAATTAAGAAGAAATTGAAAAATTTCTTGAAACAGGTGATAATGGAAACACAGCATATCAAAATCTATATGAAACAGCAAAAGTAGTACCAAGAGGGAAGGCTTTAACTATAAGTGCCTACATCAGAAGAGAAGAAAAGCTTCAAATAAACAACATAAAAATACATCCTAAAGAATCAGAAAATCAAGAGCAAACAAAATCCAAAATTAGTAGAAGAAAATAAATAATGAAGATCAAGGCAGAAAAAAATGAAATTGTATGAAGAAAGCAATACAAAAGATCAATGAAATTAAAAATTGGTTTTTTGAAAAGTTAAACAAAATAGCCAAACCTTTAGCCAAAGTAAGAAAAAATAGAAAATATCTAAATAAATAGAATCAGAAATAGAATAAAAGACATTACAACTGATGCTGCAGAAATTCAAAGGGTCATTAATGGCTGCTATGAGTAACTATATGCAAATGAATTGGAAAGTCTAGACCAAATGGACAAATTTCTAGACACATACAGCCAACCAAGATTGAGCCATGAAGAAATGCAATATCTGAACAGACCAATAACAAGCAATGAGAGTGAAATCATAATAGAAAGCCTCTGAGTAAAGAAAAGCCCAGGACCTGATTGTTTTACTGCTGTATTCAGCCAAACATTTAAAGAGAACTAATATCAATTCTACTCACACTATTCCTAAAAATAGAGGAGGAAATACTTCCAAACTGATTATATGAGTCCAGTATTACCCTCATACCAAAATCAAAGACACATCAAAAAACAAAACAAAACAACACAAAAATCTGCATGCCAATGTCACTGATGAATATTGATTCAAAAATCTTCAACAAAATAATGATAAACGGAACTCAACAATACATTAAAAAGATCATATGTCATGACCAGGTGGGACAGGGATGCAAGGACTATTCAACATATGTAAATCAATCAATATAATATGATATCAATAGAATGAAGGACAAAAACCATATAATCATTTCAATTGATAGTGAAAAGGCATTAGATAAAATTCAACATCCCTTCATGATAACTCACAAAAAACTTGGGATAGAAAAAACATACCTCAACACAATAAAAGCCATATATGACCCACCCACAGTTGGTCATAGTACCATAATGAACAAATGAATGCAGAGGCATAGTATCATAATGAATGTAAAAAAGCTGAAAGCCTTTCCTCCAAGATCTGGAACATGACAAGAATGCCAATTTCACTACTGTTATTCAACATAGGCTGGAAGTCCTAGCTAGAGCATTCAGACAAGAGAAAAATATAAAGGGCATCCAAATTCAAAAGGAAGAAATGAAATTATCCTTCTTTGCAGTTGATATAATAATACATTTGGAAAATCCTAGACTCCACCAAAAAACTATTAGGACTGATAAACAAATTCAGTAAAGTTATAGAACAAAACATTAACATACAAAAATTAGTAGCATTTTTATATGTCAACAGTGAACAATCTGAAAAGAAAATTTTAAATGTGATACAGTTTGGCTGTGTCCCCAACTAAATCTCATACTGAATTTTAGTACTCATAATCCCCACATGTCATGGGAGGGACCCAGTGGGAGGTAATTGAATCATGAGGGCAGTTTCCCTGATGCTATACTTGTAACAGTGAGTCAGTTTTCACATTTCCTGATGGTTTAGCAGCATGAGAACAGACTTACACAGCAAATTGGTATTGGGATTGAGGTGCTATTATAAGGATACTCAAAAATGTGGAAGCAACTTTTTAACTGGGTAAAGGGCAGAGGTTGGAACAGTTTGGAGGGTTCAGAAGATGACAGGAAATTGTGGAAAAGTTTGAAACTTTCTAGAGACTTGGAGGGATCAAAACACAGGAAGATGGGGGAAGTTGGGAACTTCCTAGAGACTTGTGGAATACTTTGACCAAAATGCTGATAGTGATATGGGCAATGAAGTCCAGGTTGAGTGGTCTCAGATGGAGATGAGGAACTCACCGGGAACTGGAGCAAAGATGACTCTTGTTATGCTTTAGCAAAGAAACTGGCAGCATTTTGCCCCTGCCCTAGAAATATGTGGAACTTTGAAAGAGATAATTTAGAGGATCTGGTGGAAGAAATTTCCAAGCAGCAAAGCATTCAAGAGGAAGCAGAGTATAAAAGTTTAGAGAATTTGCAGCCTGATGATACAATAGAAAAGAAAAACACATTTTTCTGGGGAGAAATTCAAGCTCACTGCAGAAATTTGCATAAGTAACAGAAGCCAAACGTTAAATCACCAAGACAATAGAGAAAATGTATCCAGGGCATGTCAGAGACCCTCCCATCACAGGCCTGGAGGCCTAGGAAGGAAAAATGCTTTTGTGAACCTGACCCAGGCTCCCTTTGCTCTATGCAGCCTCATTACATGGTGCCCTGCATAGCAGCTGCTTCAGCTCCATCTGTGGGTAAAAGGAGCCAAAGTACAGCCTGGACCATTGTTGAGAGTGTGCAAGCTCCAAGTCTTGGCAGCTTCCACGTGGTGTTGGTCCTGTGGGTGCACAGAAAACAAGAATTGAGGTTTGGGAACCTCCACCTAGATTTTAGAGGATGTATTCAAATGCCTGGACATCCAGGCAGAAGTCTGATGCAGGGGCAGAGCCCTCATTAAGAACCTCCGCTGGGCCAGTGTGGAAGGGAAATGTGGGGTGGGAATCCACACACAGAGTCCTCCCTGGAGCACTGCCTAGTGGAGCTGTGAGAAGAGGGTCACCATACTCCAAAGCCCAGAATAGTAGATCCACTGATAGTTTGCACCATGTGCCTGGAAAAGCTTCAGGCACTCAATGCCAGCCCATGAAAGCAGCTGGGAGGGGGGCTATACCCTACAAACCCACAGAGTCAGAGCTGCCCAAGGCCATGGGAGCCCACCTTTTGCATCTGCATCACCTAGATTTGAGACCTGGAGTCAAAGGAGTTCATTTTGAACTTGAAGGTTTAATGATTGCTCTACTGGATTTCAGACTTTCATGGGGCCTCTGGTACCTTTGTTTTGGCTATTTTTTCCCGGAATAGTGCATTTACCCAATGTGTGTACCCCCATTGTATCTAGGAAGTAACTAATCTGCTTTTGATTTTGCAGGCTCTTAGGCAGAAGGGACTTGCCTTCTCTCAGATGAGATCTTAGACTTGGTTTTTTGGGTTAATGCTGGAATAAACTGAGACTTTGGGAGACGATTGGAAAGGTATGATTGTGTTTTGAAATGTGAGGACTTGAGATCTGGGAGGGCCCAGGCATAAAATGATGTGGTTTGGCTGTGTTCCCACCCAAATCTCATCTTGAATTGTAGTTCCCATAATCCCCATGTGTCATGGGAGAGACCCAGTGGGAAGTAATTGAATCATGGGGATGGTTTCCCCCATGCTATTCTTGTAATAGTGAGTAAGTTCTCATGAGGTCTGATAGTTTCATAAGGGGCTTCCCCTTGGTTTGGATCTCATTCACTTTCTTCCTACTGTCGTGTGAAGAGGGACATGTTTTCTTCCCCTTCCACTATTATTGTAAGTTTCCTCAGGCCTCCCAAGCCCTGCAGACTGTGACTCAATTAAACTCTTTCCTTTATAAATTACCCAGTCTCAGTATGTCTTTATAGCAGTGTGAGAAGAGACTAATTCAAAACGTAATCCCACAAATAAAACTGAATACCTAGGAATTAACATAACCAAGAAAGTGAAAAATCTCTATAATGAAAACTACAGGACACTGATGAAATAAATAGAGAAGGACACACAAAAAATGCAAAGATATTCCATGTTCCTGGATTGGAAGAATCAATATTGTTAAGATGTCCATACTACCCAAAGCAATTCATGAATTCAATTCAATCCCTATCAAAATACCAGTGGCATTCTTCAGAGAAATAGAAAAAACAAATATAAAATTTATTTGGAACCACAGAAGACTCAGAATACCAAAGCTATCCTAAGCAAAGAGAATAAAACTGGAGCAATCATATTATCTGTCTTCAAATTATACCACAGAGCTACAGTAACCAAAACAACAGGATACTGGCAAAACAAAGCAAAACACGAAGCAGACACATAGACCAATGGAACAGAAGAGAGAACCCAGAAACAAATCTACACATCCATGCACCTACAGGGAACTTATTTTTGACAAAGGTGCCAAGAACATACATTGAGGAGAAACAGTCTTTTCAATAAATGGTGCTAGGAAAACTCAATACCCATATGCAGAAGAATGAAACTAGATGCCTATCTCTTACTATATACAAAAATCAAACAAAAATGGGTTAAAAACTTAAATCTAAGACCTTGAACTATGAAACACTACAAGAAAACTTGGGGGAAACTCTCCAAGACATCAGTCTGGGAAAAGATTTCTTGAGTAATATCCAACAAGCACAGGCAATCTAATTTAAAATGGACAAATGAGATCGCATCAAGTTAAAAAGATTCTGCACAGCAAAGGAAATAATCAACAAAGTGAAGAGATAGCCCAAAGAATGAGAGGAAGTCTTTGCAAACTATTCATCTGACAAGGGATTAATAACCAGAATATATAAGGGGCACAAACAACTCTATAGGAAAAATTCTAATAATATGATTTTTTAAAGGGGCAAAAGATTTGAATATACAGGCTTCAAAAGAAGACATACAAATGGCAGACAGACATATGAAAAGATTCTCAACAATGCTGATTATCAGAGAAGTGGAAATCAGAACTACAATATTATCTCAACCCAATTAAAATGGCTTATATCCAAATGAGAGACAATAACAAATGCTGGCAAGGATGTGCAGAAAGGATGTGCAGGGAATCTTCATACACTTTTGGCGGGAATGTAAGTTAATACAACCACTATGGAGAACAGTTTGGAGGCTCTTCAATAAACTAAAAAGAGTGCTGCCATATAATCCAGCAGTCACACTGCTGGGATATATCCAAAGGAAAAGATATTAGTACATTGAAGAAACATCTGCACTCTCATATTTGTTGCATCTCTGTTCACAATATCCAAAATTTGGAAGCAACCTCAGTGTCTATCAACAGATTAATAAATAAAGAAAATTGGATACTTACACATAATGGAGTACAATTCAGCCATAAAAAAGAATGAGATTCAGTCATTTGCAACAATATGGACGAAACTGGACATCATTATGTTAAGTGAAATAAGTCAGGCACAGAAAACCAAACATTGCATCTTCTCACTTATTTGTGGAATCTGAAAATTAAAACAATTGAACCCATGGAGTTAGAGTAGAAGGATGGTTACTAGAGCCTGGAGAGGGTAGTGGTGGGGGTGTGGGAAAGGTGAAGATGATTAATGGGCACAAAACATATAATGAATGAATGAGGCCTAGTATTTGATAGCACAGGATAATTATAGTCAATAATGATTTAATTATACCTTTTAAAACAACTAAAAGGTATAATTGGGATGTTTGTAACAAACAGAGAAATGCTCGAAGAGATGGATACCCCATTTTTTTATATGTGATTATTATATGTTGCATGACCGTATCAAAACATCTAATAAATATACATACCTACTAAGTACCCACAAAAATTAAAAATCAAAACTAAAATAAATAAATAAATGTTACAGAATGCTTCATCTCTGTTGTGTTTATTTTCTTTTTGCTTTTGTTTTTCATACTTACTTGATAAATTTTAGTCTATGCTTTTCAATCAGTGATCTGAAGGGAAGATTTACATATGAAACTGGTCAAAAATTCAAGCTTATCTGTTGTTATTATAGCCTAAAAGAAAAATTATAAATAACTGTAGCCAGATTATGGGCACATTCAATTTTATCTCTAAGTCAAAGTGAACAAGAATATGTATCACAATATGTTTAGAAAGGGGAACCTTGCCAGTTGCCGTCTGTGCCCTGTTGCAATCAACTGTTACAATCAACTTCTGTAGATGGGTACTATGAGCACACTACAAAAATGTGTCACACATGCCACAAAGAATGCAAAGCACCATGAGATCTTCCTGTTATGGAAGAACAATATAATATTCCAACTCACTTCTTGCTTCACTCCTCCTTTAAAACCTAACTCCTTTGTTTCCATCTGGAGTGTTTTATGAGGCAACTTTGTAGCCTGTACAGAAATTCAGATCAGGTTTCCTGAATTCAGAGGAAGTTTGGAGAGCATTCCCAAGGAATAAAGGCAACAAATAAAGTTCACAAAGGAAATGAAGTGGTTAGAAAAGAAATAGAACATCCTACACTACATGTAGGATAATGACACCTATTGAGATGAGCAGCTAAGCTGTAAATAGATGCTCAGTTATTTCTAAATAGATGATTTGGATTTATGCTTTGTTTTCTGTTGATAAAACATTGTAATACTTGTGAAAGCCACTTAAGTCCCAAGGCATTTTCAAAATGCAATCTGAGTAGGAAAGTTCAACTTAAATATAACCATTATTAGCCTGAGGATACAACTATGAGGCACAATGGCATCACATCAGTAATATTCACTTGATAAACACAAATGGATTAATTATATAGACACAGCATTTTAGTGTCTATAGAATCACAATAGTATTTGTACGAAATTTCCAAGCTCCAACCCCTTACATGGTCAGCATGAAGCTAAGGAAATTCAGTCTTCCAAATTATCTTCTGCAATCACACACTGTAGAATGTTTTGACTGCATGGTACAGAGACTATCTTTATAATTCACCAATGCCAGTGTAGATTGCTGATATTTTCTATGTTCTAACATTATAGGTTTGCCTTTGAGCAACTATAAAAACACAGTTGAACACTTAGTGGATACTCTAGTCAAAATGTCTCTTACTTTTCTTCTTCATGTTTTCCTATCTGGAAAGAGCTGTATCTACTTCGAAACAAACCCTAAGATATGTTTTTGAGTAAAATAATCCAGCACATTTTATTTTCTTTTTACGTTTATGTTGATACATAGCTTTTAAAAGACAGAATTAAAGTCAGTCTAATTATTTTTTATCATTTGCACCTTTGTGTCAAGGAACACATTTGTCACTTTCCCCTCTAGCAAAATGACACCATCCAACCCTATACTCCTATGTGAGCTTGTGCTGAAAAGTGAGTTCAAAAAATAGTGCTGCGTTAAATATATATTGTATTTCACATGCTCATAAAAATCATATCCACTTCTAGAGACCACTGGCTTCATTTTTCCTTCCATCTGATATTATCTCACATCTGTGGAAAAAAGAACAAGAAACACCTTACTTGGCAATAGAAAATTGTAGAAACCTTTTTGGAATGGAGAATAAAATATGAAAATAGAAAAATTGGTCTTAGGGGCAATTCCAACTAGAATTGTAGTCCTGGGAGGATGTGAGCTAATGTAACCATTTTAGAGCTATTGCACACATTTCTCTTTATGAAACTCAGTTGGCGGCTCATAATGAGAACAGTATCATCTGTAGTTCTCCATAAAGATATTTGAAATTTTACTTTTAAAATAACCAGTATTCTTATCCTTTGTGTCTCTCTTTTAAGCTTTAAAGTGTAGTCATGTTTTCTTGTGATTCACTGAAGCAAAAAAAATGCCCCTCTCTCCCTGCAGGTTCTTTGAGTAGTTATCTAAAAAATGAGGGAATCGACAGTCTTCCGTGGCAGTTGTTCTCACTGTCTAGCCAGTGCCAATACACTCACAATTTATAGGGAAATGTACTTAAATACCAGATGAACAAGATCTGCACAAGATATCTCTGTTCCAGTTATCTGAGAAGGTGGAATGTATTCTACTGATTGCTTTTTACCAAACCCTCCCTTGATCTAAAATCTGTATTCGTGTTTATTATCAAAACTGCTATCTGATCAAAATATGTTCTATAGATTTTGCTCAGTAAGAACAAAATTCTGTTTACCCTAGGGCTTCTGTGGAACACAAATTGTAAAACCACATTAGCATTTCCTTCTGTGCATGTTACTTTTTCACTATGAGCACCAATACCAGGCAGAGAAACAAAGAAAAACACGTAAGGAAGAAAAAAGAAAAAACTGCAAGGAAACTTCTAGAAAACAACTTCTGAATAAAAATGGCCTCCATTTCAATGTTTTTTTGAATTATTTCTTTTTCATCACCATCCCAGAAGATATTTGCAAGTAGAATCACATTTGAATTGGCCTGGAATGTATTTGAAATGTGTTGTATCCAAGCCTCATAAAATGCAAAGCTACTGTTACATAAAATCATGGGAGTGGGGAAGATGGGCAGTTGCTTCTTCTGAAAATATTCCCAGAACTTGTACTGAGTCAACAAAATGTTGCAGTAGTATGTGAAATGCTGATCGTTAAAATTAGGAGGAAAAGCATTAGTAGAAGCCTTATGAGTCATATGTAGGGTACAGAGAGAAAAGCAAAGTGTGATATTCCTTTCTTCCTGAGTGTCCTTTCTCACCAATCCATAATGCAAGCCCCATTTCCTTACTTTCTCTTCTGCTATTAGAACGTGGATACTATTTTATTTCTATATTAAGTAGACAAATATTTCATTTACACTATTGTAGCAAGAAAGGTGACCTGCTTCAAGACATGTTCTGCCAAATCACAGATATTTCCTGGGTTTCTCGCTTTTTAACTTACTATACACGAAAGCAATATTAATCTCAAAAGTATCCGCATTCTAACTTTGGAATTTTTTTCCCATTTCTTTCTTTCTTTCTTTTTTTAACTGTACTTTAAGCTCTGGGGTACATGTGCTCATCCTGCAGGATTGTTGCATAGGTACACATATGCCGTGGTGGTTTGCTGTCTCTGTGCCCTCGTCACTTACATCAGGTATTTCTCCTGGTGTTATCCCACCCCAACCCCCACAACTCTGCTGTCCATCCCTCCTCTGACCCTTCACCTCCTAATCTACCCAGTGTGAGATGTTCTCCTCCCTGTGCCCATGTGTTCTCACTGTTCATCACCCACCTATGCATGAAAACATGCAGTGTTTGGTTTTCTGTTCTTGTACCAGTTTGCTGAGAATGATGGTTTCCAGATTCATCCATGCCCCTACAAAGGACAGGAACTCATCATTTTTTATGGCTGCATAGTATTCCATGGTATATATGTGCCACATTTTCTTTGTCCAGTCTATCATCAGTGGGCATTTGGGTTGGTTCCAGGTCTTTGCTATTTTAAACAGTGCTACAATGAACATATGTGTGCATGTTTCTTTATAATAGAATGATTTATAATCCTTTGGGTATATAACCAGTAATAGGATTGCTGGGTCAAATGGAATTTCTATTTCTAGATCCTTGAGGAATCACCACACTGTCTTCCACAATGGTTGAACTAATTTACACTCCCACCAACAGTGTGAAAGTGTTCCCTTTTCTCCACATCCTCTCCAGCATCTGTCATCTCCAGATTTTTTAATGATCGCCAGTCTAACTGGCGTGAGATGGCAATGTGGTTTTGATTTGCATTTCTCTAATGATCAGTGATGATGAGCATTTTTTCCTGTGTTTGTTGGCTGCATGTCTTCTTTTGAAAAGTGTCTGTTCATATTCTTTGCCCACTTTTGAATGGGTTTGTTTTTTCTTGTATATCTGCTTTAGTTCTTTGTAGATTCTGGATATTAGCCCTTTGTCAGATGGGTAGCTTGTAAAACTTTTTTCCCATTCTGTTGGTTGCTGGTTACTCTAATGATTGTTTCTTTTGCTGTGCGGAAACTCTTAAGTTTAATTAGATCCCATTTGTCTATTTTGGCTTTTGTTGCCCTTGCTTTTGGTGTTTTATTCATGAAGTCCTTGCTTATGCCTATGTCCCAAATGGTTTTGCCTAGGTTTTCTTCTGGGGTTTTTATGGTGTTAGTTCTTATGTTTAGATCTTTAATCCATCTGGAGTTAATTTTTGTATAAGGTGTGAGGGATGGGTCCAGTTTCAGCTTTTTGTACATGGCTAGCCAATTTTCCCAAGACCATTTATTAAACAGGGAATCCTTTCTCCATTGCTTGTTGTTGTCAGGTTTGTCAAAGATCAGATGGTTGTAGATGTGTGGTGTTGCTTTTGAGGCCTGTGTTCTGTTTCATTGATCTATAGCTCCGTTTTGGTACCAGTACCATGCTGTTTTGATTACTTTAGCTTTGTAGTATAGTTTGAAGTCAGATAGCATGATGCCTCCCACTTTGTTCTTTTTGCTTAGGATTGTCTTGGCCATGTGAGCTCTCTTCTGGTTCCATATGAAGCTTAAGATGGTTTTTTCCCGTTCTGTGAAGAAGGTCAATGGTAGCTTGATGGGGATAGTGTTGAATCTATAAATTACTTTGGGCAGTATGGCCATTTTCAT
>PVKP010035061.1:12814-23760 GCA_004027715.1 Plecturocebus donacophilus | reverse complement strand
AAATAAATAAATAAATAAAGCCGGGCACGGTGGCTCATGCCTGTAATCCCAGCACTTTGAGAGGCCGAGGCGGGTGGATCATGAGGTCAAGAGATCGAAACCATCCTGGCCAACATGATGAAACCCCGTCTCTACTAAAAATACAAAAAAATTAGCTGGGCATGGTGGCACACGCCTGTAGTCCCAGCTACTCAGGAGGCTGAGGCAGAAGAATTGCCTGAACCCAGGAGGCAGAGGTTGCGGTGAGCCGAGGTCGCTCCACTGCACCCCAGCCTGGCGCCTGCTGACAGAGTGAGACTCTGTCTCAAAATTTAAAAAAAAAAAAGGCCAGAAAAAATTGCTCATCTTACAATGAATAAAATTATTTTTTGCTCTTTTCTCAATATTTAGAGAAATTCTAGGGCCAGGCACAGTGGCTCACACCTGTAATCCCAGGACTTTGGGAGGCTGTGGTGGGCAGATTGTTTCAGGCCGGGTGTTCAAGACCAGTCTGGCCAACATGGCGAAAACCCATCTCTACTAAAAATACAAAAATTATCCAAGCGTTGTGATACACATCTGTAATCCCAACTACTCAGGAGGCTGAGGCATGAGAATCACTTGAACACAGGAGACGGAGGATGCAGTGAGCCGAGATCACACCACTGCACTCCAGCCTAAGCAACAGGGGCAGACTTTGTCTCAAAAAAAAATTAAAAATTAAATAAATTATAATTCATAATTTTCTCTAAAACTCTGTCCTTCTATGAGAAATTAACTCTAAGTTAACATTCTAGCTATTTCCCTAGAAACTTTAACTATGTCAGCTATCTTACAAAACAAGCAAGATTGCTTTTGTCAAAAATGACGCCTAAGGCCTGGCACAGTGGCTCATGCTTGTAATCTCAACACTTTGGAAGGCCAAGATGTGCAGATCAACTGAGGTTGGGAATTTGAGACCAACCTGACTAACAATGGAGAAACCCTGTCTCTACTAAAAATACAAAATTAGCTGGGTGTGACAGCATGTGCCTGTAATCCCAGCTACTCAGGAGGCTGAGGAAGGAGAATTGCTTGAGCCGGGGAGGCAGAGGTTGCAGTGAGCCAAGATTGCACCATTGCACTCCAGCCTGGGCAACAAGAGTGAAACTCTGCCTCAAAAAAAAAAAAAAAAAAATTACACCTGGTTGGTAACACACCTGGAATAGGAGGGTCAGCAACGGTGGCAAGTAATTGCTTTGGGCTTTCCTGAGCATGTGATTCCTAAAAGTGAGCATGACCTTTCTAGGATCTGTAGAAGCCATGGCCATCCACAGGGCTTCTAAGCCAGAGTGGATCTCCTACCTACTGATATGATCTCATCCCCTCACACTTAAACAGTCACCTCAGGAACCAGAAACTGCCTCCATTCTGCTAAGAGCATTCTACGGAAAAAAATATAACTAATCCTATCCTGCTGTATCTTTCTGAGTAAACTGGTGCCAAATGTAGTCTATTTGAGTCTTGTGTGGTATAAGATGTCTGATTAAGCCAAATATCCTGAGAATAGGTACTGAAGCCCCTCTACTAAATAGACCATTTATATATTATTCACAAGACAAAAGTCTTTCTCTTACTAAACATGAATCTACTCTGCACCAGCATTCTTCCAAAATTTATATTGATATTTTCCCTTTTAAGCTTCTAAAATTCCTCAGATTTGACTGCCTCCAAATAATATGTCCCTCAAAGGATTCAGAAGTTTATTTTGTCATCATCTAAAAAGAAATACAGTCCTTCTTGCCTGCAGATACAACACCTAGGACAGTAACTAGTATATAGTAGGCAGGGGTGAACTACTAGGCAGCTATTCGGTAAGAAAAACTGCTGAGGCCAACTGCCTAAGCTCAAGTCCTCAAAATAATTTATCTTAGGTTCACCAAGCGAAATAAAATCCAAAATGTCTTGAGTCTAAATAAAATGCAGAAAAATTGACAAAGATTTCACCATACCTGGCTTGTTGGAATGAATGGCCAACATGGCAGAGAATACCTTGCTAAGTTGAGTTTTAGTAGCCTGTAAAAAAGGAAAATATTTCTACTTCCAACACAGAGAAATCATTGATCTTACTCTCTAAGCAATATGTACCCTAACTTTACCAACTGTAAAATCCAATGGAGCATGACATTCTATTGCTAGGGACGTATCAATAAACACAGACCCTCATAATTTTCTACCTCAACTAAACTACTAAACATTTTAAATATCGTTTTAAAAAGATTCAACTGAACAAATATACATAAAAATTATATTCTTTTCAATTGACTTGGAAACTATAGTCATTCAGATATCCAATGTTATACTGACGTTCAGCCTTCTTGGGTTCTTTTCTCACATTTTAATCCTACACTCCAGGAAAAAACATGGGGTTCAGTAATCTGGCATGAAGTTTAAAGGGCAGATTAACAAAAAGGTGGTAAGGGGAAGCAAGACATGGCTTTACTCACCCACTTCTTACAAAAAACCACATAGGAGAGCCAAAGTTGAACATCATCCTGCAAGAAAAGCAATGTAGTAAGCTACTTGAATTTGACATTTATATATAATATACCTTTATATTAATTAATTTTGATAAAAACCAGATTTCTTGACGATAGAGCAGAGTACTGTGGAAAGAAAAAAAAAGATTTCAAGCTAGGTGCAGTGGCTCACACCTGTAATCCCAGCACTTTGGGAGGCTGAAGTGGGCAGATCACCTGAGGTCAGGAGATCAAGACCAGCCTGGCCAACACGGTTAAACCCCACCTCTGCTAAAAATACAAAAAAATTATTGGGAGGCCAAGGTGGGTGGATCACTTGAGGTCAGGAGTTCAAAACCAGCCTGGCCAATATAGTGAAACCCCATCTCTACTAAAACTACAAAAAAATTAGCCAGGCGTGGTGGCAGATGCCTGTAATTCTAGCTACTGGGGAAGCTGAGACAGGAGAATCACTTGAAACCAGAAAACAGAGGTTGCAATGAGCTGAGATCATGCCACTGCATTCCAGTCTAGGCAACAGAGCAAGGCTCCATCTCAAAAAAATTAGCCAGGCGTAGTGGTATGTGCCTATAATCCCAGCTACTAGGGAGACTGAGGCAGGAGAATCACTTGAACCTAGGAGGCAAAGGTTGCAGTGAGCCGCCAAGATCATGCCACTGCACTCCAGCCTGGGTGACAGAGCAAGACTCCATCTTAAAAAAAAAAAACAAAGGCTGGGCGCGGTGGCTCATGCCTGTAATCCTAGCACTTTGGGAGGCCGAGGTGGGTGGATCACCTGAGGTCAGGAGTTCAAGATCAGCCTGGCCATCCTGGTGAAACCCCATCTTAAAAAAAGAAAAAAAAAAAAAAAAAGGCTGGGCGTGGTGGCTCACGTCTGTAATCCAAGCACTTTGGAGGCCAAGGCAGGCGAATCACCTAAAGTCAGAAGTTCAAGACCAGCCTGACCAACATGGTGAAACCCCGTCTTTTTAAAAAAAAATAAAAATAAATACAAGAAATTTTAAAAAGCCGGGTGCAGTGGCTTGGGCCAATAATCCCAGCACTTTTGGAGGCTGAGGCAGGTGGATTACTTGAGGGCAGGAGTTTGAGACCAGCCTGGCCAACATATCGAAACCCTGCGTCTACTAAAAACACAAAAAATAGCCAGGCGTGATGGCTTGCACCTGTAGTCCCAGCTACTGGGGAGGCTGAGGCAGGAGAATTGCTTTAACCTTGGAGGCAAAGGTTGCAGTGAGCCAAGACCATGCCACTGCAGTGAGCCAAGATCACGCCACTGCACTCCAGCCTGGGGGACAGAGAGAGATTCTATCCCAAAACAAACAAACAAAAAGCAGATTTCAGAAGATTGAGTGTATTGCCATAACCCTCAGCCTATCTGGCTCTTCATCACAGAGGCCTCAGATCTTTTAACTATGATAATTCAACCTTTCCCCCAACTTCTACTCACAATGCTCAAAAAAAACTGTTATCTATCCAATTTCGTTCAATGCAGTTCTTAAAGGATCTTAATCTGGGACAGCAATATAAAATTTGTCATTCCCAAGAATCCAAAATACTTCTCATATAATATATCCAATCCCAAAGACTCCTGTAATCCCAGCACTTTGGGAGGCTGAGATAGGCAGATCACTTGAGCCCAGGAGTTGGAGACCAGCCTGAGCAGCATGGCGAAACCCTATGTCTACCAAAAATACAAAAATTAGCCAGGCATGGTGGCACATGCCTGTGATCCCAGCTACTTGGGAGGCTAAGGTGAGAGAATCGATTGAGCCTGGGAGGCAGAGGTTGCAGTGAATCGATATCACTCTAGCCTGGGCAACATGGTAAGACTCCATCTCAAAAAAAAGAAAAGAAAAAAAATCAAGTTTCTGAGGTATTGCCCCTACATAACCATTTATCTTCTAGCTTTAAGTCTTCAGTGTACTTACTGATATATACAAATATCTCCCAAATGTCCCATAGGTGTATCAAATACACTGTTTTCAGCACTGTCTTCACAGAATAACTATAGGGTAATAAGATCAATTTTCTTACTGGTTTGTTAAGTGGCTCAAAAAATGTTTTGAGCAATGATACCATCATTAGAATGAGTATAAAGGTAGCCAAGATAAAAATAAAAAACTGCATTTGAATACCTAACACAATACAATCAATACATATCTTCACATCTCTTAAAGATTCCTTGATCACTTACTTTCCATTTTGCTGAGGCACGTCGGAAAACACCTTGTACCCGATGTACAATAGAATTCTCAATCTCATCCTTCTTAAATGAATATCCAATGCGCTAAATGGGGATGAAAAAAAACAAAGCCTGAGCTGAATCACATTTGTCCAAAACAGCATTCCTACTTGACCACTTAACAGTACTGATGAAGCAAACAAATAATTACAAATATCCATTATAGGCATATCACCACATAGTTTTCTCAACACTAAATGTCTCCCAAACGTAAGTCCTAACTATACAGCCATACTGCCTAGTTCTTAGTGCATTGGATTTTTTTCCAACTTCTAGAAAATCTTCTACTTACTGTTCTTCTTCTCTGAATCAGCTCCAAAAGATTAATTTCATACTATGAAAGAAAAAAACACACAAAAATAAGAAGCTAGAAAAACTAAAACCTTGTAAATACAGGACATACATTTAGTTAAAATCATAAAGCAAAAATTGAGAATATAAAATAAAAATAATGTGCTATCATAAGTACAATTTATAATAAATATCTAGAATTCACTTAAAATTCACTTAGCTATAAATCTTACACAGAATCATTAACAAGCTTATAATTATATGCTTCATTTAAAAATTATTCCATGAGACTGGGCACAGTGGCTCACAACTGTAATCTCTAACTTTGGGAGGCCAAGGCAGGTGGATCATGAGGTCAGAAGTTCAAGATTAGCCTGACCAACATAGTGAAACACTGTATCTGCTAAAAATACAAAAAAATTAGCTGGACATGGTGTCAGGTCCCTGTAATCCCAGCTAACCAGGAGGCTGAGGCAAGGAGAATCACTTGAACCTGGGAGGCAGAGGTTGCAGTGAGGCGAGATCACGCCACTATACTCCAGCCCGGGTGACAGTTCGAGACTCAGTCTCAAAAAAAAAAAAAAAATTATCCTATGAAATTGAGACGGAGTTTCATTCTTGTTGCCCAGGCTGGAGTGCAATGGCACAATCTCGGCTCACTGAAACCTCCACCTCCCAGGTAGCTGGGATTAGAGGCATGCGCCACCACACCCAGCTAATTTTATATTTTTGTTAGAGACAGGGTTTCTCCATGTTCGTCAGGCTGGTCTCCAACTCCTGACCTCAAGTAAGCCACCCATCTCAGCCTCCCAAGGTGCTGGGATTACGTATTCCATTAAATATTTTAAGCATACAGAATACCCCATGCAGCTACAATACAGCTACATCTAAATCTACATTGTACTATATTTGCTTCAAATCTTTTTTAGAAATAAAACAGTTCTTAAAAGAATGAAGCTTCCTACGTATCCATCTCTGATTCTACTCTTCTTCCCCTCCAGAGGCAGCAATTACTTGGACTTTGTTATCATTCCCAAACATGATTTTGGACGTCATAATAATGTCTTGAATGCTTTTAAATTTTACATAAATGGTACCATGCTACATCCATCAACCCATATTTTTGTTTTGTTTTCCTTTTTTTTTTTTTTTTGAGATAGAGTCTCGCTGTCACCCAGGCTAGAGTGCAGTGGTGCAATCTTGACTCAATGCAACCTCTACTTCATGGGTTTAAGCGATTCTCCTGCCTCAGATTCCCAAGTAGCTTGGATTACAGGCATCTGCCGCCAAATCCAGCTAATTTTATTATTTTTGGTAGAGACAGGGTTTCCATGTTAGCCAGGCTGGTCTTGAACTCCTGACCTAAGGTGATCCACCCACCTTGGCCTCCCAAAGTGCTGGGAATATAGGCCTAAGCCACCACACCTGGCCCATCAATCCATATTTTTACTCAAGACTATCCCTTTAGCTATATCCCTATTAACCAGACGTGGTGGCTGGTGCCTGTAGTCCCTGCTACTTGGGAGGCTGATCAGAGGTGGGGTTTGCAGTCAGCCAAGATCATGCCACTACACTCCAGCCTGGGTGACAGAGCAAGACACCATCTCAAAAAAAATTAAATAAATAAAAGGTTACTCTTATGATGAATATAAAGCAGTCCTACACCTGGTTTGTTTTTTGTTTGTTTGAGATGGAGTCTCACTCTGTTGCCCAGGCTGAAGTGCAGTGGCACAATCTCGGCTCACTGCAACCTCTGCCTCCCAGGTTCAGGCAATTCTCCTGCCTCAGCCTCCCCAGTAGCTGGAATTACAGGCACGTGCTACCATGCTTGGCTAATTTTTGTATTTTTAGTAAAGACGAGATTTCACCACGTTGGCCAAGCTGGTCTCCAACTCCTGACCTCAAGTGACCCACCCACCTCAGCCTCTCAAAGTGCTGGGATTACACCACACCCAGCCCCTACACCTGGTTTTTTTTTGTTTTTTTTTTAAAGATGGGGTTTCACCATGATGGCCAGGCTGGTCTTGAACTCCTGATCTCAGGTGATCCACCCACCTCAGCCTCACAAAGTGCTAGGATTACAAGCATGAGCCACCACACCCAGCACACCTGGTTTTAATCTTTATTTAATTACTGACGTCTTTTCATAAATTTAATGAGTGATGTTTCCCCTTTGTGACTTTCACGTTCTCATGATTTTCCCATTTTTCTTTTCAGTTGTTTGTCATTTTTCAGTTGTCATTTTCTTCTCGATTTACAGTTCTTTATATGTGTGTATATGTAGTTCTAATTATATGTGTTGCAAATTATTTTCTCACATTTTGTGGCTTATATTTTCACATTATTTGTGGTGTCTGTTTTGCACACAAATTTTTTTTTTTTTTTTTTGAGACAGGGTCTCCAGCAACAAGACTGAAGTGCAATGGTGCTATCATGGCTCACTACAGCTTCCACCTCCCAGGTTCAACTGATCTTCCCATCTCAGCCTCCTGAACAGCTGGGACTACAGGTGTGCACCGTCATGCCTAGGTAATTTTTGTATTTTTTGTAGAGATGGGGTTTGCCATATTGCCTAGACTGGTCTCAAACTCCTGGGCTCAAGCAATCTGCCTGTCTCAGATACCAAGGTGCTAGGCTTACGGGCATGAGCTGCCACACCCCTCCAGAAATTTGTATTTTGAATACAATCAAATAAATCAATCTTTTCTCTTATGGCTTTCATAGTCTCATTCAGTTTTAAGAAATCTTGCCGGGCACGGTGGCTTACGCCTGTAATCCCAGCACTTTGGGAAGCTGAGGCGGGCGGATCACCTGAGGTCGGGAGTTCAAGACCAGCCTGATCAACATGGAGAAACCCCGTCTTAAAAAAAAAAAAAAAAGAAAGAAAAAAGAAATCTTTGGGCCAAGCACAGTGGCTCAACCCTATAATCCCAACACTCTGGTGGGTCACAGCAGGAGGATCGCTTGAGCCCAGAAGTTCAAGACCAGCCTGGGCAACATAAGAAGACCCCCATCTCTACAAAAACAAGAAAATTAGCCAGGCATGCTGGCACAAGCCTGTAGTCCTAGCTACTTGGGGGTTGAGGCAGGAGAATCACCTGAGCCCAGAAGTTCAAGGCTGTAATGAGTGATGGTCATATCATCGCACTCCAGCCTGGGCAAGAGTGAGTGTTTTATCTGAAAAAAATATATTTATAATTTTTGATATAATATGGTCTTTACTCATTTTGAGTGAGCAATCTATTCATAGGACTTCTTCCAAAAACAGTATCTTAGCCAAGGTTCACATACTGTTTGTTCAGCTGTCTTTTTAAATCTAAGCTCAAAATTTCTAGTCTTTTTTTATTTTTTTTTTGAGATGGAGTCTTGATCTTGCTGCCTAGGTTGGAGTGCAATGGCACGACCTTGGCTCACTGCAACCTCCACCTCCCAGGTTCCAGTGACTTTCCTGCCTCAGCCTCCTCAGTAGCTGGGATGACAGGTGCCCACCATGACACCTGGCTAATTTTTGTATTTTTAGTAGAGACAGGGTTTCCCCATGTTGGCCAGGCTGGTCTCGAACTCCTTATTTCAGGTGATCTGCCCACCTCAGCCTCCCAAAATGCTGGGATTATAGGCGTGAGCCACCATACCTAGCCAAAACTTCTAGTCTCACAGACATTTCATCTTGTTATTGGTTCTTTTTGAATCCTGATTCCATCATCCAACATATTAGCTATTTTCCCCCATCAGAAAATTGGTCTGCCAAGTTTTATTTTTATTCAAACCATCCATGCATTTACAAGATGAAAAACTCTTGCAGCACACCTCTTTGCAAGTGGACAGACAACAGATAAACAATTAGCAACTTTTCAATTATCTCTTATCATCAAATTCACTCTCCTTTATCTTGTTCACCAAGAGGCAAATCTCTTGCTGATGTCCTGATACACACTGTGTCTCTGACAATCTCTGATCTACTAACCCAGTAGAAAAAAAAAAGAAAACAAAAAACAAAGAAGGGCCATGCTCGGTGGCTCACGCCTGTAATCCCAGTGCTTTGGGAGGCACCTGAGGTCGGGAGTTTGCGATCAGCCTAGCCAGCATGGTGAAACCCGGTCTCTATATATTAAAAAAAAAAGAAAGAAAGAAAGAAAGAGAAGGGGGAAAGTTCAGTTTGGCAAGAACTAAAGTCTCAGTGGAGTAATCTACTCCCAATGATCATCTGTACTCCTGTTCAGAAATAGCTAATAAACACTTCTGGAATTTTGAAAAAAATTGATGTTAAGCTCATCATTTAATATTGATTTTAAATTTGTGACGGAATGGGAGGCCGAGGCAGGAGAATCACTTGAATCTGGAAGGCGACTGCACCACTGTATTCCAGCCTGGGTAACATAGAGAGACTCCATCTCAATCAATCAATCGCTCAGTTTGTGAAAAGATTAAAAAGTAAGGCTGAAGCGAGACATGATGGCTCACACCTGTAATCATAGCACTCACTTTGGAGGTTGATGAAGGTGGATTGCTTGAGGCCAGGAGTTGGAGACCAGCCTGGCCAACACGGCAAAACCCAGTCTCTACTAAAATTAGCTGGGCTTGGTGGTACAGGCGTCTGTAATCTCAGCTACTGGGGAGGCTGAGACTTGAGAATCACTAGAACCCGAGAGGCGGAAGTTGCAGTGAGCCGAGATTGTGCCACTGCACTTCATCCCAGGTGACAGAGCAAGACTCATCTCAAAAACAAAAAAATCAACAAAGGCTGTACCCAGTGGCTCACAAACACTTGTAATCCCTGCATTTTGGGCATGGGCAACATGGCGAAACCCTGTCTCTACAAAAAACATAAAAACTAGCCAGTCATGGTGACACACACCTGTAGTCCCAGCTAGCTACTCGGGAGGCTGAGGTAGAAGGATCGCATCAGCCCAGGAGGTGGAAGCTACAGTGAGCCATGATGGCCCCACTGCCCTTCAGTCTGGGTGAAAGGTGAGACACTGTCTCAAAACAAAGTAATGAAATTATTAATTACTGGCCAGGCATTGTGGTTCACACCTGTAAGCCCAGCACTTTCAGAGGCCAAGGTGGGTGGATCCCTTGAGCTCAGGAGTTCGAGACCAGCCTGGGCAACATGGCAAAACCCAGTCTCTACCAAAAAGTATAAAAAATTAGTCAGGCACGGTGGCATGCACCTGTAGCCCCAGCTACCCAGGAAGGCAGAGGTGGCAGTGAGCAGAGAATGTAGAGATCACACCATTCAAACCACTGCACTCCAACCTGGGTGACAAGAGTGAGACCCTCATCTCACCAAAAAAAAAAAAAGAAAGTAAATTATTAATTACACACTTACTTGAACATAATTGATAAAGTCTTCCTTGAAAAGGGTTCTTCGCTGGATTCTGTACTCTAGATCGGAAGCTTTCTTAATGATAGCCCTGAGGAGAAAGCCATTTAAACTTCACTTGAAAACAGCAAAAAATAAGTTTGAGTTTAACATATTTACAACATACTATTCAAAACACAAAATTCCTAGAGTTAGGTTTCATAAGAAAGTATTCTTTTACACCATTACTTTTGTGTTCTTAACGGTATCTGGATGTATTTTTTTTTTTTTTTTTTTTGAGGCAGAGTCTTGGCCGGGCGCAGTGGCTCACGCCTGTAATCCCAGCACTTTGGGAGGCCAAGGTGGGCGGATCGCCTGAGGTCAGGAGTTTGAGATCAGCCTGGCCAACATAGTGAAACCCCGAATCTATTAAAAAAAAAATAAGGCCAGGCATGGTAGCTCACGCTTGTAATCCAAGCACTTTGGAGGCCAAGGCGGGCGGATCACCTGAGGTTGGGAGTTCAAGACCAGCCTGACCAACATGGTGAAACCCCACCTTAAATTTAAAAGAGAAAAAATTTTTAAATTTTTTAAAAGAAAAAAAAAAAAAAGA
>PVKP010035061.1:0-12714 GCA_004027715.1 Plecturocebus donacophilus | reverse complement strand
CCAGGATGGTCTCGATCTCCTGACCTCGTGATCCTCCCTTCTCAGCCTCCCAAAGTGCTGAGATTACAGGCGTGAGCCACTTCACTCAGCCCAGTATCAGGATGTATTTTTAAACTTTCAGGAAAATCACCTTAGTCAACTCCCAAAACCAGTGACATTCCCACCAGCAAACCAAATACAATTAAGAACTTAGTACTATTTATTTATTTATGGTATTAATAAAGACTTCTTTTACTCCAAGTTCAGGTCACTTAGGTTTTAATAACAAATCTCTCAATTCTAAAAGAAAAAAAAATCTCTTTCCTAAATTCTCCTTATTTCTGAGTTCTCAACATGTAAAATTTTTTTTAATAATCTGAATTATCTCTGCCTTAAAAGGCTTATTACTACAAAGGACTTAGGGAGAAGATTCAGCATCTTTAGCTAAGGAGTGAACATATGACGTGTATATTAGGAGATTTTAATGCAAGATGTGCAAAAGTGTCTTTAGTAATAGTAACAATAACATTTACTGAGCACTTTCTAAGGGTCCACACTGCTATGTTCTGCTTCATTCACGAATGCTTACTTTGAGGCTCTGAGTCACATTGCTAGATTCACAGACGGTGCAAAACAAAGCAACAGTCACAGAAAACCATTTAAAAACTACTTTTTTTTTTTTTTTTACTTTTTTTTAAGACGAGGTTTGACCATGTTGGTCAGGCTGGTCTTGAACTCCCGACCTCAGGTGATCCGCCCGCCTTGGCCTCCAAAGTGCTTGGATTACAGACATGAGCCACCACGCCCGGCCTTAAAAACTATTTAACAGAATTTTACCAGGCTACTGAATGCCTACTATGTGCCAGGCGCTGTGGTTAGGCTCTGGGGTAGCATATGAAATTAAATTCAAGGGTCCTCCTCACCTTCAACTGTAGTTAGGAAAATTTACCCACTCCCCCTGGGCTCCCACAGCACTTTATTCCCATCCCTAGAGCAGTACAGTACACTGTCATCAAAATATTTGTCTACAAATTTGTTTGTACACAATATTTGTTTGTACACAATGTTTGTACACAATATTTGTACACAATATTTGTACACAAATATTTGTTACAGCCCCAAGACCCGGCTCCATGAAGAGCTGTCAGTATGTTTGATGGGTAAGTAGAAGGACGTATAACCTTGCGACGGATGAGAAATTAATTCTGAACATCATCGAAACCGGGAAGTGGGCTTCCACCACGTTAGGAAAAATAAACACAGGTCTATCGTTCCCACACCTGGCCCCTGCCACACACTCCCAACCTCCCCTCAGCCCGCCTTGCCTCAGCGCTTCCCCTCTCCCCAACTCTCTCTCACTTAATCTCCGCATGACTGAACAGTCCAATGCGCTCCAGCTGTTCCAATTCCGGGAGCCGATCTTCTATGCGTTCCTGAATTATCTCTGCCATGAGGTCCGAACTCTACAACCCCGGGGAGAGATTCTCAACATCGAACAGGCACAGGAAGCCTCCGTCTTCTAGTTCGGAGATCCAGCCCTACCGCCGGCGCGTCCCAACGTAACGTGCTTCCTAGGTCCCGCCTTTTCCGCTTCCGCCGCCTCCGCCGCTGGGGAAGGCCCTTTGATTTCTACAGCCACCGTCCCCTCCCTGTGGCCGATTGCGGGATTGCAACGAGAACCCCTCCTGGTCTTGGGCTGGACGAGACTTAAGCGGACTGGATCAGACTTAAGCGGACTGGATTTGAGAGCCGGGGCTAGACGCGGGGCGGGGCTACGTGCGCTCGCGCCGCTAGAATTGGACCGCGGACCGGAAAAGAGCCTCCGGGTACAGTGAGGCGGGCTACCTGAGCCTGAAAGGGGTATGAAATGCATTTTCTGCAGAATATTGTCTACTTTCATTGTGCTTCCATCCCACGTCCTCACTTCCCAACACCAAGAACAACATAAAGGCTAAAAAGGAGGATATAGTACAATTAAACATTTTTGAAGGCCAGGCGCGGTGGCTCGCGCTTGTAATCCCAGCACTTTGGGAAACCGAGGCTGACAGATCGCCTAAGGTCAGGAGTTCGAGACCAGCCTAGCCAAAAAGCGAAACCGTCTCTACTAAAAGTACAAAAATTACCTGGGCGTGGTAGCACGCGCCTGTAGACCCAGCTACTCAGGAGGCTGAGCCAGGAGAATCACTTGAACACGTGAGGTAGAGGTTGCAGTGAGCTGAGATGGCGCCACTGCACTCCAGCCTGGGCGACAGAGAATGACTCCGTCTCAAAAAAAAAAAAATTGTGTTTTGAAAGTTAGTCATGAAATTCATAGAGGGCCCGGGCAGGGTAGCTAACACCTGTAATCCCAGCACTTTTGAGAGGACAAGGCAGGTGGAGTACCTGAGGTCAGGAGTTCGACACCCGCCTGGCCAACATGGTGAAACCCTCCCTTTACTAAAAATACAAAATTAGCCGGGCGTAGTGGTGTGTTCCTGTAGTCCCAGCTACTTGGGAGGCTGAGGCAGGAGAATCACTTAAACCCAGAAGGCAGAGGCTGCAGTGAACAAAATGCACCACTGCTCTCCAGCCTGGGCAACAAGAGCACAACTCGGTCTCAAAAAAAAAGATAGAGGCACTAAGACAGACCAGGCTATCCAAAACAGTCTTTGCTTTTCATTACATTTAGTAAACCAGTATCACAACACTGGATTTTCACGTGCCGATTAGCATCTCTGATTAGCTGAATAATTTTAAAATAGAATTATTATTTGAACAAATATCCTGGCTTTGTAAGCAAGAGCTTTCAAAATTTATGTCCCTAGGTGAATATCAGACACTATAATTTCTTTTTAGAAAAGGAGATATTTGTATTGAAAAGTTTGGGAATTATGAAAATAAATCACTAAGGTGTAGACACCCTCCTTAAACCATTGCAACTTGGCATTTCTAGGAGAACCACCAGGGAACCCAGCTTGGAAGTAATATTGCTGGTATAGTTACTAAACCTCAAATGATAACTACATGGTTCAGTTCTTTTTTAGTTCTGGAGGATGACATAAAGCCAAAGCAGCAGTTCTTGCTAGACCTGTTTGGTTTTTTTTTTTTGAAACAGTCTCACTCTGTTGCCGGGCTGGAGTGCAGTGGCGCGATCTCAGCTCCTGCAACCTCTGCCACCTGGGTTCAAGTGATTCTCCTGCCTCAGCCTCCCGAGTAGCTGGGACTACAGGTGCCTGCCACCATGTCTGGCTAATTGTATTTTAGTAGAGACGGAGTTTCACCATGTTGGCCAGGATGGTCTCGATCTCCTGACCTTGTGATCTACCTGCCTCGGCCTTCCAAAGTCCTGGGATTACAGGCCTGAGCCACTGCACCTGGCCTAGACCTGTTTATTTCAACATTCACATTAGCACCTTAATAATGTGTGTCATATATGAAAGGAGAACGGACTCAGCAGTTAACCATGTTCCACCTCTGTACCTTTCGTTTCTTTCTTTCCTTTCACATTTTACCCCACTCCTCTTAGAACTGAGACAAAGGTTGGCTTGGGCTTCATTTCTTGAATTCCTCAGCTGTAAGACATGAAAGAAGTGCAAGGAAATCATGAATGTAAAACAAAGATAGAATTTCATTGTAAAAGTTAAATATCTGGGGTCCTGTTAACAGTAAAAGTGGAGAGTAAGAGTTACTAAATAGTAAACTCCATATGGGCAGGGAATTTTTTCCCATTTACTTCGCTAGATAGTTTATACCAGTGCCTATGATATAATAAGCACTCAGTTAATAAACGCATGACACTAGGAAAAGGCACTTGCTAACTTTCTTTTTTTTTAATTTTTCTCCAAATTCCTGGTTTAATAAGGACTTGCTTATTTTGAGGAAAAAAGGTCCCAAACATCAGGCTTTTCACAAAAATAACCCACAGTATCAACTTTAGAAAACAAATCTTAAGACTATAACACTAATTATTTTTCCAGAGGATGCATTTGACATGCCATCTCTCATTCACAAAAACACATTGTTACATTTTTGTTGAACTGCCCCCACAGCACACTAATGTTGGGCTATAACACACATACTTCTGACTCAAAGCTGCTTTCAGGAGCTACTCAACTAAATGAGATTGCCTTTGCAGTTAGGGAGCAAATACCGAACTATGAATGAAAAAAACTACTCCCTGCATAACAAGAGGTTATTTTGGAGACGGTTGATAAAAACCATCCATACTTTTTATTGTTGTCATAAAGAGGTACCAAAATTAAAAGCAAAAATTACAGGGTAAGACTTAACAAAACTGCTAGGAGCGTCAAAGGAAGTGAAATGGGTCTAGGCGCAGGGCGATAGGAACTAATAAACATGGGAAGGACAAGGATGGGGAGGACAGTGAGCATGTGCTGAAGGTACTAGGGGAGAGGATCTGGTGAAAAATTTGATCTTAGACAAGCACCTAGGTAAAGAAATAATGGGATAAGATTTCTAAACCCCACTATGAGCTTAAGAGTCATCCTACCATTGGCGCTGTCTGTGTCATCCTCGCCTTCCTCAGCCTCTTTTTCATCATCCTTGATCAACTCCAGCTGGTCATCCCCCATCTCCATTATCATCATCATCCAGTAGTTCCCCTCCTCAGCAGAGTCATCTGCACCCCGCTCAGACTCCATCTTCACATAAGTCTCATCTTTCTTCACAGAGCTGCTGCTCTGCTCCTCTTCTCACTTACCATTCTTCATCTCTGCTTGTTTGCTCTGTTCCTTTTCAATTTTTCCCAGGTTTTCCAGGAGAGAATACACTTTTTGTTTTATCTGGGTCAACACTTTCTTAATGGCCTGAAGGTCATCTCCTTTCAACTTTCCAGACTTTGTAAGATCCCCGCTGTCCACTCTTAGAATTGAAGCTCCTTTTGCCCCTTGGTGAGTTGCTTCCTGATACACGCTGACTTTTCGAAGTCACTACAGCCCGAGCAATAGGAGGAGGAGGAAGTACACCTGCTGGGTAACTACATCCTATCATCATAATCCTGCTGAAAGTCATAGTCCAAGTCAAAAGAGGAGCTGTACATCACTGCAGATCGTTTCACACCTGCTTTTCCTTGGTTCACGTTTGGCTCTGCAGCCAGACAATCATTCTGCTGTCCTCTCCTGCTACAGCAGCCCAGGCATTTCTCTCATTAACATAGTGAACGAAGGCAAAGCCCTTATGAACAGAGCAGCCCACAATTTTGCCATACTTCGAAAAGATTGCCTCCACATCAGATTTCTGGACCACCAAGAGTGTTGAGATTCCCAATGAATACACGGGAGTTCATGGAGCGAGGATCTGTCTTGGTAACGTTGCTGGCCATTGTGTTTGATGATACTGTTTCTCACAAAGCCGAAAATGTAGCTGAAGATCAAAAAACTCTCACAGGATGGAAGAGGGAGAAAAGACTCGATTCTGAGTCTCCTACTCCCAGGTTCTATGTGGAGAAGCCGAACACTGCTGGAGGTTGGCAACGTGGCCACAACCGCTCAGTCTTTGTCTCTTCACTGCTAACTTTCTTTAGGTACAAAGAAGTCAGCAAGCTCTGACAGACTAATCATTTCAAAGCAAATTTGATAGAGACCTTGACAAATTAACCATAATTTTTAAATCAAACTAACTATAAATATGCTTGTCCTTTATTTTGTTTTTTTGTTTGTTTTGTTTTGTTTTGTTTTGTTTTGTTTTGTTTTTGAGACAGAGTTTCGCTCTCATTGCCCAGGCTGGAGTGCAATGGCACGATCTCAGCTCACTGCAACCTCTGCCTCCTGGGTTCAAGCGATCCCCCAAGTAGCTTGGATGACAGGCGTGAGCCACCATGCCCAGCTAATTATGTTTTTCTTTTGTTTTAAGACAGGGTCTCACTCTGTTACCCAAGCCGGAGTGCAGTGGTGTGACCACAGCTCACTGCAGCCTCAACCTCCTGGGCTCCAGCAATCCTCCTACCTCAGCCACCCAGGTAGCTGGGACTACAAGTGTGCCCCACCACACCTGGCTAATTTTTCTTTTCTTTTCTTTCTTTTTTTTTTGTAGAGACAGGGGTCTCACTATGTTCGCTAGAGTGGTGTTGTTTTTGTAAATGGAGAGAGGGTCTCACTATATTGTCACCATGGTTTTGAGCTCCTGGCCTCTAGTGATCCTCTTGTTTCTGCTTCCCAAAGTTCTGGGATTACAGGCATATGAGCCACCACGCCCAGTGATCCTCCCTTATTTTGAAATTTAGCTTTTTTTTGTTTTCAGACAGAGTCTCGCTCTGTCACCCAGGATGGAGTGCAATGGCACAATCACGGCTCACTGCAACCTCCGCCTCCCAAGTCCAAGTGATTCTCCTGCCTCAGCCTCCCAGGTAGCTGGAATTACAGGGGCCTGCCACCACGCCTGGCTAATTTTTGTATTTTTAGTAGAGACGGGGTTTCACCATGTTGGCCAGGCTGGTCTCAAACTCCTGACCTCAGGTGATCCACCCGCCTCAGGCTCCCAAAGTGCTGGGATTATAGGCATGAGCCACCATGCCTGGCCGAAGTTTAGCTTTTATATTTACCTTTAAGAATTACTACAATGGGCCGGGCACGGTGGCTCACACCTGTAATCCTAGCACTTTGGGAGGCTGAGGGGGGCGGATCACAAGGTTAGGAGTTTGAGGCCAGCCTGACCAACATGATGAAACCCTGTCTCTACTAAAAATACAAAAATTAGCCGGGATCCCATGCTGATCAGTATTGGGATCACATCTGTGAATAGCCACTGCACTCCAGCCTGGGCAACACAGCGAGACCCTGTCTCTTAAAACAAGAAAAAAGAAAAAAAAAAAAACAGCCCGGCCAACATGGAAAAACTCTGCCTCTACTAAAAATACAAAAATCAGCCGGGCATGGTGGCACATACCTTTACGCCCAGCTACTCGGGAGGCTGAGGTAGGAGAATCACTTGAACTTAGGAGGCAGAGGTTGCAGTGAGCCGAGATCAAGCCACTACGCTTCAGCCTGGGAGATAGAGCAAGACTCCATTTCAAAAAAACAAAACAAAACAAAACAAAACTAGCCAGGCATGGTGGCATCCCCTGTAATCCCATCTACTTGAGAGGCTGAGGCACAAGAACTGCTTGAACCCGGGAGGCCAAGCATGAGTCGAGATCATGCCACTGCATTCCAGCCTGGGCAACAGAATGGGAATCTATCTCAAAAAAAAAAGAAAAGAAAGAAAAAGAAAAAAGAATTATTATGATGGAAATGGCAAAGCCTTCTTTTCACTTCATTTCATAATAATAGCTGTCATTATGTAAGGCTTATTGTGTGCCCAGCTACTATGTGCACTGTTCTAAGTCCTTTATGTATTAAATCACCTAATAGCATAACATAAATATTTTGAAATATCAACTCAAGAAGGAGCCCTTGAAGAGATAGAAAGTACCTACTGGAGGCCGAGCACGGCGGCTCACGCCTGTAATCCCAGCACTTTGGGAGGCTGAGGTGGGTGGATCACCAGAAGATAGGAGTTCAAGACCAGCCTGGGTGACATAATGAAAAACCGTCTCTTCTAAAAATATAAAAATTAGCCAGGCATGGTGGCAGGCGCCTGTAATCCCAGCTACTCAGAAGGCTGAGGCACAAGAATAGCTTGAACCCAGGAGGCAGAGGTTGTAATGAGCTGAGATTGCACCACTGCACTACACCCTAGGCAGCAGGGCGAGAATCTCCCTCAAAAAAAAAAAAAAAAAAAAGTTCCTACTGAGAAAGCCCAAGACAGAAGAAGAAACTGTTCGCATAAAGCCTACAATGTCTCAAAATCCTTAGCTGAGCCCTCTTTCTAATTAAGGAACGCTAGGGTCAGAGAAAAAGTGTTCTTGAGTCTGGACCTCTAGAGCACCTTGGAAAAGCTGACTTTTCAAAATATTGTACTTTATCTTTAAAATTCACCATAGATGCCAGATTAGTAAGGAAGTGCTAACTGGGAACAAAGGCAAGGAAGACTCCTGGGTCCTGGAAATATTCTAGATTTAATCTGGGTAGACACCATATGGGGGTATACATATGTTGAAATCCACCCACTGAGGTACACACTTAAGGTCTATACTTTAGGCCAGGCACAGTTGCTCACACCTATAATCCCAGCACTTTGGGAGGTTGAGGCAGGCAGATCACCCAAGGTCAGAAGTTTGAGACCAGCCTGGCCAACATGGTGAAACCCTATCTCTACTAAAAACACAAAAATTAGCCCATTGTGGTGGCAGGCACCTGTAATCCCAGCTATCTGGAAGGCTGAGGCTGGAGAATTGCTTGAACCTAGGAAGTTGAGGTTGCAGTAAGCTGAGATTACACCACTGTACTCCAGCCTGGGTGACCGAGTGAGACTCCATCTCAAAAAAAAAAAAACAAAAAACCTACACTTTATGGAAGTTACACTTTAAGAAAAAATTACTTATCACTCTCTCTTTGAACATATTATCTTCAAGAGCTTCCATTGTTATTTTTATGTGTGTGCCAGCATCAGAAATATTGAAACTCAAATGATCAATGTCTTTTTCCCTTTCCAAAAGATTTCATAATAATTTTGCATTCTAGCCCATGATATATTAGTATTTGCTTTGATATAAATTATTATGATTTTTTTCCAGATTGTAGGACTGATCACAGAAAGATGTACCCTGATAACCCCATGGTCTAGAGAAACAGTTGGTCCCCACTGTGGTGCTCACCAGCTGGTCTGGAAAATAAGAGGGGTCTCAGGATGCTGAGACAATCATTTAAGAAGTTTGCCAGATGGGCCAGGTGCAGTGGCTCACGCCTGTAATCCCAGAACTTTGGGAAGCAAAAGCGGGTGGTCAAGAGATCGATACCATCCTGGTAAATATGACGAAACCCTGTCTCTACTAAAAATACAAAAATTAGCTGGGCGTGGTGGCACGCGCCTGTAATCCCAGCTACTTGGGAAGCTGAGACAGGAGAATTGCTTGAACCTGGGAGGTGGAGGTTGCGGTGAGCCAAAATCACGCCATTGCACTCCAGCCTGGGCAACAAGGGCAAAATTCCGTCTCAAAAAAAAAAAAAGTTTGCTGGATGAACACTAGCCAGATGTTTGCAAATTAAGTTAAAATTTCTGTTCTTGCCTTCAAAGTCCTTAAATGTACACTTCAAAGTAAATGTGAACTTTTTTCCTTGGAATATTCACATTGTCCCATTTGAAGTTCTCAGACAGCTCTGTGGTTAAAAACAGCAGAGAAAAAGATGATCACCTTTTTTTTCCATTATCATTATTTGATAAAGGGAAGTACCTAGTTTGAGCCATAATAAGAGACAAGGCACCTGGAATCCCATCCCCCTGCCTTGTTTCAAGTCCCCTGCCTGATTCTCCCATACAGAGAGCCCTGGTAGACTTCAAAGTCAGAGCAGAAGTGATAGGCACAGGCCCGTCTTTGATGCCTAAGAACATCAGAGCCCTCAGTTTGATGCGAATGCAAAGCATCTGTACTTTTCAAACCTTTCATGTTATCTCACATTGCCAACAACAAAAGCTGAAAAGTTTGAGGTGACACACGTTACACACATTAAAATATTTGGAACCAGTAACTTTTCATTTCTTTTTCTATTATTTATAGCGTCTTTTACTTTGCAAACCGCACTGGATAGTAAATTACTTCTGGCACACAGCCTTGTCAGCTTGCCAATTTCAGCTGGAGCAAGTTTTTACAACCAGGCTAATAAGCCCAGAAAAATGGGAGGTAAGTATAATGGAAATAATGGCATGATCTTTAACTGCAAAGAGCATTGAATGATAACGAAAGATTTTAATAGATTCTACTTAAAAATTTTTTTTATTCTAATGAAATCTTTACCTTTTTTAAGGCTATTTTATTTTAAAACACATGTAAATAGAAAGGGTTTCTTTTAATTGGTGAAAAGAAGCAGTTTTGTGCTTTTTTTCCCTGTGGCTTATGTTACTTCATTTTGCAAACTTGAAAAAAAAAATACAAAAAGAAAACTAAGAATATGGTAGTTTGGGTATAACAGCCTATTATTAAAACAAAGTGACATCTTGAAGAAACATGTTCTGATGATTGGCCTTCCAGAACGGGGCCTGGCGATTGTTTGTGTGTGAATACCTCTCATCAAAGCCATAGCTGATTAGCTACATCAACTTATCTTCAGTTTGCCCCAGTCCAGATAGAAATCCAGGTCCAGCTTAAATAACTTTTAGATCTTATTTGAACAGGACTTCCTAAAATTAAAAATGACTATCACATTTGATTTCTATCACTGAAAAGACTTGTTATGAGGCAGTACTCGTTTCTCTAAACTTAATTCTTACATCTGTTTCCATTCACAATTTACAACTGACAAGGAAAATTCTTTTCCCCCCTTCTCATTCTGCCTTCCAATTAGACCTAAACTGATTAGCCTCAGCACCACATGCTCAATCCCAAAGTGTTGAAGCAAAGAAGAGGTTTGGGGCTGGGGGTGTGTGTGTGTGTGTGTGTGTGTGTGTGCGCGTGTGTGCATGTGTGCAACTATACTAAAATAATATGGCCTTGCTCCAGAAATGCCATCTTTCTTACAGTTCCCCAACCACACCATTTTATACCTCTATTAACACACACTATTCCCTTTGCCTGGAATGTCTTTGACCCCTTATCCACTTAGCAAGCACAGTTCATTTAAAAAAACAAAAATTAAAAAGGAAGCATCCCCTTACCACATCATCATTCCACCCTCACCATCAATTTGTATATTTAAGTACAGAAACATAAAGGGTTCAGTCTTTGAATATCTTTTTCCCCTTATTAATGTTTTTTTTTTTTAAATGGAGTTTTGCTCTGTTGCCCAGGCTGGAGTGCAGTGCCAGGATCTCGGCTCACTACAGCCTCCCACTCCCGGGTTCAAGCAATTCTTCTGCCTCAGCCTCCTGAGTAGCTGGGACTACAGGCGTGCACCACCAAGCCCAGCTAATTTTTCTATTCTTAGTAGAGACGGGGTTTCTTTATGTTGGTCAGGCTGGTCTTGAACTCCTAGCCTCAGGTGGACCGCCTTCCTCAGCCTCCCAAAGTGCTGGGATTAAAGGCATGAGCAGACCAGGCGCGGTGGCTCACACCTGTAATCCTAGAACTTTGGGAGACCGAGGTGGGTGGATCACCTGAGGTCAGGAGCTCAAGACCAACCTGGCCATCATGGTGAAACCCCATCTTAAAGAAAAAAAAAAAAAAAAAAAAAAAGTCGTGAGCAACGCACTCTGCCCTTTTTTTTTTTTGAGACAGAATCTCACTCTGTCACCTAGGCTGGAGTACAGTGCCAGGATCTCGGCTCACTGCAACCTCCGTCTTCCGAGTTCAAGCAATTCTCCAGCCTCAGCCTCCTGAGTAGCTGGAATTATAGTCACACATGACCACCAGCAACTAATTTTTATAATTTTAGCGGAGATGGGGTTTCCATGACCATGTTGGCTGGACTGGTCTCAAACTCTTGACCTCAGGGATGCTCCCACCTCGGCCTCCCAAAATGCTAGGATTGCGGGTGTGAGCCACTACACTCAACTGAGAACTGAATTCTTAATTTCATTTAATGAATTTAAATTTAAATTGTTACATGGAGCTAATTGCTGCCATGTTGGACAACACTGACCTATATAACTTCCAAATCCATTGACAGCACCAATCCATAACTGTTCCCTGAACTCCAGATTCATGCCAGTATATCCAACTGCCTACTCACATCTGCACTTGGAGATCTTACAGGCATTCCAAAATTAGTATGTCTAAAAACTAGTGCCTGATGCTCTCCCCCAAACCTGCTCATTCCATAATCTTCCCTATCTCAGTTAAAGGCAACTCCGTTCTTCCAGTTTCTCAGCCCAAAAGCCTTGGAGTTGTTCCTGGCTCTATATTTAATTCTTTAACAATCCTCTCTGCTCTACAAAATATGGCCAATATATGACCACTCCTCATCACAGCTACGGCTGTCACCCTACTTCAAGCCACCATTATCTTTCACTTGGATTATTCCAGTAGTCTCCAGCTGGTCTCCCTGCTTTGGCTCTGGCCCCTTTATGTATATTCTTAGCACAGCAGCCAAAATGATTTTATTAAAATATGTCAGAGGACAGGATTCTCTTGCTTAAAGCCCTGCTGTGGTTGACTCATTCAAAGCAGAAACTAAAACCTTTTTTTCCCTTTTTTTTGAGACAGAGTTTTGCTCTTATTGCATAGGCTGGAGTACAGTGGTACAATCTTGGCTCACTGAAACCTCAGCCTCCCAGGTTCTAGAGATTCTCCTGTCTCAGCCTCCTGAAGTAGCTGGGATTACAGGCACCTGCCACCACGCCCAGCTAATTTTTTGTATTTTTAGTTGAGATGGAGTTTCACCATGCCAGGCTGGTCTTGAACTCCTTACCTAAGGTGATCCACCTGCCTCAGCCTCCCAAAGTGCTGGGATTATAGGTGTGAGCCACCGTGCCTGGCCACTAAACCCTTTCATTTCCATACAGGTTCCCATATGATCTGGTCCCTGGCACCACACTCCTGTCGTATATGACCTTATTTCCCACTCTGTTCCCTTACTCCCTCCACTCCAGATCCACTAGCCTCTTTGATATCCCTTCAACATGGCAATGCAGGGCCTTTGCCCTGGCTGTTCCCCGCCTGGAATTTTCTTCCCCAGATAAATTCATGGCACATTCCCACACCTTCTTCAGATTTTTCTCAAATATCACTCTCTCAGGGAGGCTCTACTATTTCCAATTGCAGTCCCT